>CAUYQV010026626.1:0-48050 GCA_963574575.1 Galagoides demidoff | reverse complement strand
AAAAAAAAAAAAAAAGAGATGTGGAATTCTGTCTACTCATCCCCATACATTTACTGTGACCCTTCCTTATGTAAAAATGTGCTTAGAGCTGGGGGGAAGAAAAGAGGAGAGGCGCATCCCTTCCTGTGTCTCAGAATTGACGTAAAACAACCCTTCACGAGGGAGGGATGTGAACTCTCCCAGGGTCTCAAGGCTGGGGATTCTTTCAGGAACTTTCAGAAGGATCCCTGAATTCCCTAAAAGGCTGTGAACAGAGAGGGTCGTGCACATCCTGCTGACCTTCCCTTGCCCAGACTCTTCTTATGTTTTTGTGTTTCTTCTCAGTTTTGGGTTCTCAACAATGTATATTTTGTTTTTGAGCATGACTATACTTTCTTTGAAAACTTCATTGTAATAATATCCATGCAGAAAAATGCCTGAACCATGCAAGGAATCTCCTTCTGGCCCCTCTCTGTGTTCTCCTCCCAAGGATCATCGCTGCCTTTACTTTCCACGGCAGAACGGCAGAGTTTGCCTGTTTTTAAAACTTTGAATGTTTATGTTTGTGGCCCATATACCTGTAATCTTCACACTCAGAGGCTGAGGCAGGAGGATTTCTTAAGCTTAGAAATTCAAGACCAGTCTGAACAAGATTGAGTCCCTATCTCTACTAAAATAGAAAAATTAGCCAGGCATCATGGCAGGTGCCTATAGTTCCAACTATTGGGGAAGCTGAGGCAGGAGGATGGCATGAGCTAAGGATTTTGAGGGTGCTGTGAGCTATGATGATGCCATGGCACTCTGGCCTGGGCCACAGAGTGAGACTGTCTCAAAAAGATGTTGATGTTTGTGAGGCTTATCTGCAGTTGTATATGTAATTGTATACTGGTCATGCTCATCATTGTGTAGTATTCTGGTGGGTGAATATATCATGATCTATTCAGCTATCCTACTGTTGACAGGAAGTTGGGTGGTTTCTGTTGGAACCCATTATGAGCAGTGCTTCTGTGAGCATTCTAGAACATCTCCTGAATGCAGGGCTGCAGTTCTGTTGGGTATGTGCTCAAGAGTGACATTGTTGGGTGACAGAATACGCAGGCAGGTTCAGGAGACACCTGCAGTTCTCTGCAGTAGGTGGACTGCAACAGAGTGCTATGAGGCCACAGGGCATTCCATCGTTTTATGTCCTAGCAATGCTCAATTTTACACCTCATTTTCATTTTGTGCTATTCTGGTGGGTGTGGGCTATGCCTTTTAAATTTTTCTGTAGAGAAAGATTTATATATTTTATCTCTGCTTGCAGCAGAATGCTAGGAGTCTCATATGAGAGTTTTGTGATTAATAAAAATTTGTTCCTGCTATAAAATTTTCAATTTTGCATGCTTTTTGTTCGTATTGCTTTGAAACGATGACTCATCTTGGAAGCTGCTTTTTGCTAAGCCAGTTTGAATCCTTGGGCTGGTGGATCCTCCCTCCCACCTCCTGGGAGGTGTCTGCATCACCTCCTTTCTCAGGAAATGTGGGTCCACCCACCCGAGGGCCCCTCTCTGTCGCTCCTTTCTGCCTCATTATCTCCCTAATGCCCTCATTCTTCACTCCATTTTTTTTTGGTTTGATCTCCATTATTCTTTTGAAACCTTCTTTTTCTGCAAAGCAACAAGCATTTCTTTCCCTTTTTTTTTTTTTTTGCATATTTGTACATCTTTTCTCAGAAAGTCCTTGAGAGGACACTCCAGCTAGTTTGCATTCTTAAGTGCCCTCCTTTTGCTTTTAAACATTGGTTTGTACTTACAGGTGAGATCATGGTCAGGAGTGGTTAAGGAGGTGAGCCCTGAGGTCACCCCCTTTTTGAGGCCAAGTGCAAACTGTGACACTTGCCAGCTCTCCAGCCTAAAGAAAACCACACAATTTTGTCAACCTCAGTCTCCTCAACCATAAAACAGAGGGAATATTCACTCTCCCATGGGGTTGGTGGAGATTAAATGGGATCACTCACCTTAGCATCATGTCGGCACATACTATTAGTGGATGCTAGGGGTTCACCAAATCATTTCTTGAATTCCTGTAACTTATACCACAGGGAATTTCCTTTCCCTTTCATTCTTTTTTCTTTTCTCCTTCCTGTCTTTCCTCCCACCTCCCTTCCTTCCTCAGATGTGTACTGAGGTCAACCATGTGTCTGATCCTGAGCCGGGGGATGGGACGTGTGCTGAGCAGTCCCTTGGCCCTGCTGGCCCTCATGGTATCACAGTGGTGATGTGCTCCATGGAGCTCCCTCCTCTTCTGTGGCCCTGCCCACTCCCCTGCAACTTGTGTCTAGGTTTGATTGATGTCCCCTCCCAGATCCCAATGTTTGGATTTATGGCCAAACTTGGATAACTCTGGACTCCTTCCCTGGGGTTTAAAAACCTTCCTAACATTCCCCATATGGGCTCTCCAGTGTTGTCTCTGACTTACATCGCCCCGTTTTTTCCCTAACTCCTGTTATCTTGAGTGTGGCTCCTTGTTCCCATCCCCAGAACTCTGGGTCTGGCCCCTTGGATATTGCCCACCCCATCCTTGGCTCCCTTTTGAAGAAAGGGTAAGATCTCGTATGCTATATCCCTGAGTCTTTTAGGTTCGTTTTCAATCTAGGCTAGCTTAGTTCTTTGCTATGACAACTTGGGTTTGACTGATAATAGTTTGATCCCTTAATCCTCCCAGAAAACATATTTGCATTTTTTACTGGAGCCTTCAAAGTATTTCCCCAGGACAATCCTCAAGGAATTCAGTGGCAGGTCAATGAGGGAGGAAAATTCTAGACTTTTCTTAAGAATTTCACAAACATTTCAATTTGCCAATATTTACAAGGTGTCCTCAAAGTTGCCCATAAAAGTCGCCATACAGAGGGAAAATGGGAAATCGTAGCTACATGTTGCAAAATATTCATCACAAACTTTTACAGGGAGGTGGCCAACAGTAAAATTTCATGATGACTACTTTGTAAATAAAAGTGTACTTAGCTACAGTTTCCCTTTTCCCCTTTGTGTGGTCTCTGAATGGGCACTTTGGGGATGCCCTGGTATTTGTTTAGAAAATAGATTTTTGAGTTTACTCTCTTAAAAGTCACATAGACTCAGAAGGGACTTCCAAGCATAGAAACTCATCAGAGGCAGCCTCTCTGATAAATTAATTAAGAAAAAGGAATCACAATAGCGTATTATCTATTGTGTGGGAGAATTTGGTGCTATAAAGGAAAGGCTGGCGGGGGTGGGGGGCGGTGTGAGGGCAGCTCCTGAAAAATCAATAAATCGCTGAAGAGGTAAATGCTTCTTCAGACCATTAATAAGTTTATACGAGGAGAGAAACACAGTGAGGGATACATTGGAGGCCTGGTTATGTCCCCTATAAGGGACGTTTCCCTGTGTAACAACCTCACTGCAAGTGAGATTCAACTTTTTTGTCTTTGAACCAGCTCCATAGCATGTGGGATTGTATTCCTTGGCACGGTGAAAGACCACATTGCTACTTCAGGGACATTCGGTCCTGCTTTATATGTCAGGGATAATATTTTGAATTACTGTCCTATGAAACTATTCTTTTTGGAAATTATTTTTTCTATAGGGTTGTACTTTTAATACGAGAGAAGCTGAGGCCTATTGCCCTAGAGGAAGGAAGTCATGAAACTACTCAGAGTCGACCAGAGCTGTAATTCTTGGCTTCTGGGATTCTAAATAAATGCTATTGAATCTGTGGTGCCATGAGAGTCTTAAATGTCAAAGTGAAAGAGCCAGGCAGCTGAGAAAGGGAAGGAAGATGCTGTTTGTTTTTTCTCCTTAGAAGATCTGACAGTTTGTTGGTGAAGGCTAAATTGATTAAAAACATTCACAAAGGCGTGAGAGTTGGTGAACTCTCACTTATGCCTTAAGATCCCTTTCCAAGTGGCCCTGAGTTGGGAGTCCAATCTGATATGTTTCATAAGCCTTCCTGAATTTGAGCCTATATTCTGAAAAAAGACAGTAAACAACCTGCTCCCTAAAAAGAATTGTTGCTTCCCCAAATAGGGATCATGTTTTCTTTACACGTCAAGTTCTAGCACAGCACGGGATAGTGTTCATATCTGATCAATATTTATTAGGTGAATGAGTTAGGGAAAGCGTAGAGAAGTCATCAAGAGACAGGGCTGATGAAAGGGCTTGGGGATCTGTTTTCTTAAGAAATAACCAGGAGTTTAAGACACTGACTATTTATGGTGGTAACAAGGATTGTCCCAGATTCTGGGAAGCCATCCCAGGAAATTCCCATATGTTAACTAAAATTTAATAATTGACCCTTACTAAGAGTGAGATAGAAAAGGATAGAGGCTGGGCCTGGTGGCTCACACCTGTAACCTAGCGCTCTGGGTGGCTGATGTGGGTGGATTGTCTGAGATCAGGAGTTCTAGACCAACCTGAGCAAGAGCAAGATCCCTGTCTCTACTAAAAATAGAAAAACTAGCCAGGTGTCCTAGTGGGCACCTTTAGTTCTACCCAGGAGGCTGAGACAAGAGGATCACTGGAGCCCAAGAGTTTTGGTAGCTATGAGCTACCATAGTGCAGTACTCTACTGAGGGTGATAAAGGGCTAGAAAAAAAAAAGAGAAAGAAAGGGGCCCAAATTGGGGTTCTATCTTTTCTCTGGCACTCCATAGTTGTGTGACATTGAGGGTTACTTTTCTTATCTGGAAGGCCCTGGTGCTGCTGCCCACGTGGTCTTACTCTCTCACCTTGCAGAGGAGTGTATGGAGTCCTGGGGGGGAATGTGGCTCAAGAGGATTTACACACAAGGCGTTGGCTGAAGTGAGATGAGACCCTTCCCCACTGAAGTGACCAACCATTTAGCCAACCAGGTGTTGCACGTGGGGCCTATCCATGGCTGCAAGAAAGCGACTATAGCTTGACTAAAACTGGCTGTCATGGGACCTTCAGCTCTAAGACAAATAGCAAGTACGAAGTAGAGAAAGAAAGCCAAGGCCGCTGGCTCAGCATCTGGACAAAAACTACCAAGAGACATGCCAAAGTCACAGATCTGCAATGAAGGGAAATCACGAGTTGGCAAAGATAAATGTGGGGTCCCAGGAGGATTCAGGCAGGTTGGATTGATTCTAGGTCAGATCCAGTCCTGGCCTCTGGCTTACACCACTGCAATGTCTTAAAAATGGCAGCCTCCATCAGCTAGCTCTGGGGTTATCACCCTTCTGTGATCATAGGCCTGTCAGTGGTATTTAAGGGAGGGGGGGTGCAGCTGGCCATCTGTTTAAGAGATGCTTCAATAAATTCGTTAGCTCCTTGGAGGCAGAGAGCGTCTTACGATTCCAGGTAGCCTCAGTACCCATGCACAGAGTTGTCAGGTTTTGTATTTGTTAGATGCCAGAGGCTCTGTTGTAGTAACAAATAAGCCCTGAATTCTCAGAGGCTTCCCATGAGAAGTGGAGGAGGGTTTCTTCCCTGTGTGAGATGCATGATGGGCTGTTGGAAACTCCCCTCCATGTGGGAACTCAGGTCTCCAAGCTCTTTCCCCTTTGAGGCTCTCTCTCTTCTGAAGTGGCAGAATCAGGGAGGAGGCACAGGGGGCTTAACTATTTTAGCTTCAAACTACTCACCTGGCTGCAGGTGACCCAACTGTGTGGGATTAGCATCTTTGCCACAGGGCAGCAGACCTGTGCAGGTTTTGGAGTTGCAGTGACACAACCTACATGTTGTTAAAATCTGAGGTACAGATTTTGAACATTAACAGAGAAGTTTTGTATAATTGTATTATTAATTTTTCTGTATTGTCACTGCCTACCATGATATATATGCCTCCCAGCATATAATGATACTTAGTTAAGTACATGGATCTGCTAAATGAATAGGTGATTGAGTGAGTGAAGATTAACCTTTGCCAAAGCAGTAGAGAAACAATCACTCAAGTCCTCTGGTTTTCTGACTTAAAGGCTTTTAAGACTTTGCTTTAGTTTCCCTAATGAACTGGTGACAAAGATTCTTTGCTTGGCCACACTTTAAAGAGTCAGGCTCCTGAATCTTCTTCTGGGCCCACCTATACTTTCTAAAAAATAAAACCTGGTTTTAGCAAGAACCCTGATAAGTCAGTTTAGCAAGGAACCCCCCCTCCCCAGTATCTGATCACCCTGATATTTGATCAGGTTCCTCATCTTCCACCATCCTCCAGGAGGTGGCTAATCACTCTGGTCTGTTCTTAGCAGGAATTCCGTAGGTCACTTTAGCCAGAATCTCTCTTATTTCTCATGTTTCCTTTTAGTAATTTCCTGCTTAATGATACCCATCCTGTTCCTGGGCTACAAATTCCCACTTGCCTATTCTGCAGTTGGAGTTGAGCCCACTCTCTTTCCCCCATGGCAAAATCTCATTGTTGTGGTCCCTCCACCTATTGCAATGGTCCTGAATAAAGTCTTCCCTCCTGTGCTTTGGCAAGTGTCATTGAATAATTTTTTCTTTAACCTTGAGCATCATCCCTTTCCTTTTTCTGCCCAACAATCCCACTACTCTAATACCATAAACCTTCTCCCATGCTGCCATGGTAAGGCTTGTAAAGTGGCTCTTTGGGTTAGAGAAGAAATAACATATCCTTTATTTTGTCTTCTCTTTTCCACTGTAAATAATCACTCCTCCTCCTGGGCTAGGCTGGAAGAATTTTAATAGCAGCAGTGGCAATAATAGGAGTGGACCATGCCCTCCCCTGTACATCACAGCCATGATGCCTGCTAATCCTCATAGCAACCTTGTGAGGGTGGCCTTCTTCCTGTGAAAGGAAGGATTGTTTCAGAATTGGCAATATGATAATTGGGCCATATCTGAACCTAAGTAAATCTGACTTCCAATATCTTACTCTGAACCACTTTGCAATATTGTCCCTTTTAGAACAAGGCTCAAACCTACTCTGAATAGAGATGCAGAAATCATTTTTCTTTCTAGACTCATTGTGATATTTTCTCTTTGTAAGACCCTCTGTTCTAGGAAACTTAGTCATATTTTAAGCCTCCATAGTTGGCTGTTTCCAACATAAAAAATTCTGTGGCTTGTAGGTTTACATGGCAGAAAAACAGAATCCTCTGAGGGTTGTTACTCCCAGAGCTGTAGTCTTTCGGTTTTCCCTGCAGGTAAAGGTCAATTCATTGATCCCCCTTCCTCTCCCAGCTTTGCTAGAATGTGCTTCTCATCAGGCCTACTAACCATGTCAGTTCTAGTCCTGGCTGGCTTCCTCACTCACTCACATGTCTGATGTGTGGGCTGAAGTTCAGGCTGTCAATGAGAGAACCTCTACGTGGCCCTTCCACTTGGCTTGGGCTTCCTCACAGCATGGCTGCTGAGCTCCAAAGGGGTGTATATTGAGAGCAAGGACCAAGTCTTCTGCAATAACGAGGTGGGAGCTGTATGTATCCAGGATTAAAAGTCACACAGCTGTGTTTTTGCCTTATTGTCTTAGTTCCAAGTGAGTCATAAATCCATGGCAGGTTAAACAAGAGAGGAATTATATTCTACCCCATGACTGAAAGAGTTTCAAAACATTTATAACCCTTTAAAGAACTACCCCAAATGAGTAGGGGACACCTCATTCATGTACTAATATTCTTTAGAGCAACAGGTATATCTGAAAGAAGAAAGGGCAGGGTGATACAAACAGCAAAAGAAAAAACAATCTAAACTGATAAATTAATTCATGGGACCATCATATGATATAGCAATTTCAGCCACTAAAATTATGCTTTCCAATGCCATGAAAAGATAAGGAGCAAAGGATCACTGTATTATGAAGTTAAAAAATGTTACAGACAGGCTGAAAGACTTCTGCATGTATGTCACAGTTTGCAGGAATCTGGTGTATGAGTGAGTTTCTTCTTCTGCTTATGTGTGTGTACAAATATGTCAACAGTAAACACCTGCTGCTTTTGTAATAAGGTAAAAAACAATCAGATCAGAGGAAGGAGGTATTTGGAAAAATGGAAAAGTCTGCATTCGTCTCCAAAGACCAAGAAAGTGTTTGGGGTTATTGTTTCTGTGTGTGTGTGTGCAGGGAGTGAGACCCTGCCGATGGGCTCAGGTGGTTGGACAGACTGAGGGACACCGGGAAGCTAGAAGGGATCCTGGAACCTTCATGGCAGGCCTGGGCATTGTAGAGGAGGAAATTCACTGGGGAGTGACTGGTGTGGGGTCTGAGGGGTAGTCAGTGGCCACCCCCAGCCGGGATTACAGGCCCTTCGTCCCTGGCTGAGGCAGTGTGCTCTCCACCTGCTGTCGTGTGCTGTGAACTGGCAGGAGTCAGCCGTCTGGTCTGTGCTTTACATGACAGACTGACACATTGCTGCTCCGAGCAGGCATCTTCCCTGAAGCACAGTGTCTACTGAGAACTCAGATGCTTCTGGCTTGGGAACGGAGAGTGTGATTTTATGGAAATTGCACTGGGTATTATGATAAACTTAGCAGTCACTAGTCTTATCCAATGACAGGTGACAATTATATTCTGAAAGATGTTGAACGCCAGAGTGAAGAATGGGAAAGAATTGAATTACAATGAGTTTCTTCCTTAAGAAGAAAATGAGGAAGACCCAGCTTTACGGGGTGGGTGGGGAGAGGGAGCCCACCCTTCCGATGTTCTATTTCTAAACTTTTATGGAGGCCAGATGGCATTGGTGCATTATCAGACACATGCTTTACCAATCCCTGGAAACAGAATACAACTTTCAAACATTTTTTTACCAATATTCTCTATTTTATTTTCAATTTCCATCTCATTAGGGCAAAAGTCCCATTCAGTTGCTTCTGGCCATTTGCACCTTCTTTATTCATCTGTTAATCTTTTAACAAAGAGGGGCTGCCAGAGGCAAGTGCAGGTGGAAAAAAGTAGTTTATTTGGGGTAAGGGGAGGTTGGCTGAGGAATGAGGGGAGAGGAGGGGGGCAAGGACAACAAACACTCATAACCAGGACTTCATAATTCAGCCAATCTCCCAGACAAGACCTTGCCCCAAATACTTTCAAGGATGTGGGTTGTGGAGCAAAAGGGCAGGGCCAAACGTTGTTCTTTCCTCCCCCTCACAATTTGAATTCATCTACAAGTAACATTTTCCAGATTGCTTTCATAGTTTTTCTGTCTATTTTTGGAGAAGTCAAATAATTGCTTTTCTTTTTCTTTTTTCTCCCATGACGTCAGAGGCCCGGGCAGCATCTTCTTGCTGTCCTGCTGTTCAGATGCTCTCTTTTGTAGAATAATAACGACACCCCCACTTCTTCTTGCGCCTCCTCTGTCCTTATTGAATGCCTCCTAAGTATCCACACAGTACACAGATTTATTTCCACTCCTAAAAACTTACCAGGGTGGTAATAATTCTGAGAAGAATGGGGTAGATGTTCACAGAGATTACGTACTTACCAAAAGATAACCGGCTGCCAAGTTATTGAGGTGGGAGCCAAATCCATGATGTGTAGAGATGTTTTGCATCCTTGGTAGGGTCAGGAACTGGCTGTTTTAGGTAGATTTGGGTAAACTTTCTGCAAAAGATATAAAGTCCCCCAGGAAGATTTTTAGGTGAAGCAGATTACAGGGCCAGGACCCCGTCCCCTGATACCTCCACCCCTGTCTAGAAGAGATAAGAGATTTTCTCCAGGAGAGAGAGAAGCTTGGAGACAGCTATGGCCACAGGGGCCAACTAGGAGTGTTACCAGATGAAGAAAGTCTGGCTGTCTGTTACTGCCAGCCAATATGCAGACACGGGGACATGTCCACCAGACTCTCAGAGGCCCAGCAATTCTGGAGAATGGTGAGAGTAGCCTCTCCAAGACTGTTCTGATCCTCCATTTCCAAAACCACAGTTTTATATATAAAAGTTCAAAGCAAAGACCACAGTAACCCTTATTTATTTATGTATTTATTTTTTGAGACAGAGCCTTAAGCCCTGGGTAGAGTGCTGTGGCGTCACAGCTCACAGCCACCTCCAACTCTTGGGCTTAAGCCATTCTCTTGCCTCAGCCTCCCAAGTAGCTGGGACCACAGGCACCCTCCACAACGCCCAGCTGTTTTTTGGTTGTACTTGTCATTGTAGTTTGGCAGGCCTCGGCTGGCTTCAAACCTGCCAGCTCTGGTGTACATGGCTGGCACCCTAGCCACTGAGCTACAGGGGTCAAGCCAATTAGCCCTTATTTTATTTTATTTTTTTGGCTGGGGCTGAGTTTGAACCTGCCACCTCCAGCATATGGGCTGGTGCCCTACTCCTTTAAGCCACTGGCGCTGCCCTAATCCTTATTTTAAATAATAATTAGCATAACCCAGTGACCTATTACAGCATTTCAGTCAATAGTTGATCTCCTAAATCAATCCTCCTACTCAAAATGGGCATCTTTAGGGTAGGAGCTAAATTACAAAACAATAAGAGTGAGGCACATGAGGGAAAGGTCGCCTAGGACCTAAACCAACCGACCAGCTGTGTCATGTTGGCCCTATCCTGTGACTGACTCTGCCTATTCTCATTGTGCTCTCAGGAGGACACAGGAGAGCAGACTGGCACTGTAGAAAGTTCCATAGCATAACACTTCCTATAGGGATCATCCAGAATTCAACTTAAAAAAAAATTAGAATAAATTGGCTAAATATCTTTCAAGTGTTCAAATGCACAAAAAATAGCAAAACATACCAGAAGGACAGAGTACAGAGGGTATCAATTTGGTATTTAAAAATATAAAAATAATTCAGAAGTGCTCTAGGCAAATTTGTTTAAAAATTATTAAAAGTTGGTGGCTCCAATAGCTCAGTGGGTAGGGCACTGGCCACATACACCAAGGCTGGTGGGTATGAACCCAACCTGGGCCAGTTAAAACAACAATGACAACCGAACAAAAAACAGCCGGGCATTGTGGTGGGTGCCTGTAGTCCCAGCTACTCGGGAGGCTAAGACAAGAGAATGGCTTAAGCCCAAGAGTTGGAGGTGGTTGTGAGCTGTGACAGAACAGCACTCTACCCAGGGTGACATAGTGAGACTCTGTCTAAAAGAAAAGCTATTAAAAAGTCAAAGAGACTTCGGGAAATTGAAAGGCCTCAGAGAGATTAAATATTAGATTATGTGATCATTAGCAAACTAGCTTTAAGAATTAGCTCAAGTCCAGAAGGATTCCCTGGGTGTTTACCTGATTGTGGCCCGGTTCCCTGGGGGACTCTGAGTGATCGTGGGACACTACAGGATGGTGACAAACTCCTCAGAGAGTAGATCGTTGTGTGGGAAATACCAGGATGCCAGAGTAATGAGCATCTTATTTTCAGGCGGATGATTTTTCCTGCAACAATTACGGGTCAGGAGGACTGACTGATTTGAGGAAAAAAGGGCAGTGTATTTCCCCCCAAGTAGGCAAGTCACCTGCTGAGCTGAGGGGTGGCACCGAGAGAGGGAGACGAATGTTACTGGAGTCCTCGAGGCAGCAAGAGAGGTGGGGTGATGCTTAGCAGCTGCTGAATGAGCAATTCCGGGCGGAAAGAGAGATACTGAAAGATGGACTTTGATGTTATGACCTTGGGAATGCACTTGTGCTACACATTGGTGGAAATCTAGGATAAAAATAGCTGCTATTCTCAGGCTTCCAAAGGCCGGGTTTTCGTGTTGTTGTTGTTGGGTGGAAAGACAGACCTCAACGTTGCCTGGTTATACTCAGGTTACAATCTTTTAATGAACTCTTCCTTTCCACGTCCTTTCAATGTCGTTCCTGAGAAGTGTCATTGAGCAAATTACAGAATGTTTCCAGACGCCTAGGAATGAGAACCTGCTGGTGAGAACAAGAGAGCCATGCCCCAGCGTGCATAAAGTGGGTGCTGCTGGAACTCTGAATAATTTTTTTTTTTAATCATTAGGCCAAAAGATAAAACTCTGAAGCTTTCATATTAAAATTGGATTTTTGGTAAAAAACCAAAAGGTTTGGGATTTACTCCATACATGGAGTGGCTGACTGGAACTGAGAAGCAGCTGTCCCCTTTCTGGTGGGATGTGTCCTCCCCAGTTTGCCACAAGCCCCAGTGCTCCTTATGGTGTTGCCAGGCCTGTGTCCTTCTCAGAACTCTGCCCTTGTAGCCACCACATAGAATTAGGAGCCCGGGCACCAGGCACCTGGGCCTATCTATTAATCATGAAAAGCAAACGCTGAGATTGGGACCCCCCCACCCCCAAATGCTTTCTTCTGAGTATACTATGGGATGACGGAGAAACAAGGACTGTTGTGAATTAAACTTGAGCCTGGTGGTTTCACACTGTAACTGTGGAGAGGGAGTGCATATGCGTGGGGGTCGTGGAAGGAAGCAGCTTTCACAAAGCACAAGGCTCTGTGGAAGGGAATAATGAAGTGGGTTACAGCCAGGAAATAAAGATACATAAATATTTGATACAGGGTTCTAAAGCAGCAAGTAGGACGAGGAGAGGACGATAAATAAGGATAAAAAAAGATAAAGATGCTCTTGAAATGTATGCAAATCAAGCCAGCCATTTTTGGAACCGTAACACAGTGTGAGAATGGAAAATAAGTGACACGCAAGGCTAAGAGTGCCGTGCACTGAATGTAAATTTTTTCTTTGGGTATTTATGAGAAAGCTCAGGCACCTTTCCTGAATTTAGCTCGGAAGCTCTTCCAAGTATTACTTCTTGTGCCTTTTGTGAGTCACAGCAGAAAGCTGGAGAGGGAGGACGTGGGGTGGGATTAGCAGAGCCGCAAACCCATGTGGGCACCCTGTCCGGCACCTCGCCTGCTGTTGGAGTGCCTGTTGCTCCCTGGAGGCACCCACCTGCTGTCCTGAGGGAGTGGCTTCTGCAGCTGGTACTGCTGAGTGATTAACCCCCCAAGACCTTGAATCCTGCCCCTAAAGTCTCAAAGAAAGTGCAGGTTCCTCTGAAGTCAGGAAACATTTCCAAGGGCCCTACTTAGATACAAGCACACCCCTCTGCAGAGGGCACCCCCCAGGGAAGGAGCGTTTTCCTCTAGGACACCTGAGCTCTCAGCTCTCGGGAGTGGGGAGGAACAGGGTTCTATGCTTAATCACTCAGGCACTGGAGAAATCATTTTGAAATGATTTCACATGACCATCACAACCATTTAATTACAGAAAGAAACTGCTCGAATAACCTTGCTAAATGCAGAAGGAATGCAGATGAATTGAGATGGTTAGATTTATAACTGCTACCACTTTTATTATGTTAGCATATGTGGGGGAAAAATAGTGAAGTTAAAGGTAATTGGGGTGAATATAGCTTCCGACCATCTACAAGGGGGCAGGGAAACTTCTCAATTCTCTGAAACCATATCCAACTAAAGGCATATGGAATCCTGCTGACCTGAAACCTTCGTGGAGGGAACGGCAGAGAGGCAGTGTGTTCATTCATTTACTTTTACCCCTTCATTTCTTTGAATGTTGTCCTTCTTGGAATCACATCCTTTCCTCCATTATACAACTCAACAAATCCTGCAGGTCTTACCTTCCTCATTTCTCTAAATCCGTTTCCTTCCTGTCCCATCCAGTAGTGTCAGCATTGTCCTCTGCGTCTTTAATCTATACTTCCTACCCCAGCCATTGTCCTCTTTTCAAAATGAATGTATGTCCCTTGAAATCCCTCAAGAGCTTCTAATAATTCTTTGGATAAAAAGAAAATAAAAACACAGCTTCTTGACGTGGCCTACAGCCCTGCTACTAGAGGGGTGGCGTCTGCCTGAGCAACGCGCACATTTCCTGGGAGCTCGTGAGATGTGGGGAACCAGGCCAGCATTCTCCTTAGACCCCTGGGGTGTTCACAGGTGCATTCACGTCTGGGGAGTCCTGTCTGCCAGGCTTTGTGTGTTCTGTAGCCGCCACTTACCTGGTAGCAAACTTTCTAACATTCATGGGTTCCTGGGCAAGAGTGGAAATGGAGGCCCATATACCCTATGTCTAAGTATTTAAAAATAATAAGTGAATCTAGCTGTTAACTATGATTCTATCCTGATAAATATACTTTCATAATGATCTGGAAAGCCAGGCTTCCTTTAGAATTCCCGGACTCCCTGTAGTTTATGGCAACCTACCAGAGAAACCTTAAGCATGACCAGATGTTCCACTCACCCGTCCAACACCTGCCCACAGCCGTTCACTTCTCGGGCTGCCCAGTGGCATGGTCAGCTCTTAGGAGGACTGACCAGGAGGCAAGTCACTCGGGCCTGTGAAATGGAATAGGGTTTTGAATAAGGAATTCTGTGCATTTTGTTTTAAGAATCACCTGGAAAGAGGAGAGGATTCTGGGAAGGTGTCATTTCTTTAGCCCCAGAATTTTCTTATCCCATAGAAAAAAAAATGCAGCTGGATGAAGGCTGCAGTGATTTTGTCTGAGGTCTGTGGCCTCCGTTTCCTAGGTTGAAGGTTGATACTACTCTCCAAACTTCTTTTGAGTTTGTGGCTTGTGTTGTGGCCTTCATCATCACTTGGTGACACAGGGGGCCCAGTCTGTTTCCAGCCCCTGTCCTTGCTCACTTTCTCTCCCTCAGTGTAGGATCTTTGTATCATCAACCCTCTGCCCAGATAACTGCTGAGTCTTCATATTATGTCCTTAAGGCCATACGTCCTTAAGATGCCAGCTCAAACATTTTTTCCAAAGGAAAGTCATTTACAACTTCCCTGATGAAGCCAAGTTTCCTGACTTAGATTGGCATGGAAACATCGTCACTTGTTACATGCATTTCTTGTTTATTTACTTACTTGATGTCCATTTTCCCTATACAGCATGGATCATGACTGGCTTTGCTCTCACATCAAGGACAGTGCTTTAACACACAACGTATGTTGGTACAGACTTGTGGGGTAACTGCGTGAAGGGTGGGATAAGGGTGGGATCCTTTTAGCTAAACAGAATACACAAGGTTTCAGTGATGAAGCAGGAAAGGTTTTCTTCTACACTTCCCATAATGCTGTGTGTGTTGCCTAAAATGTTTTAGGCTCTTTCGATGATCTGCAAGATGGATGTAAAGTCTTGCTCTGTTTATTCCCGAAAAGACCTTTCTTAACGAAAGTCCCATTTCTGAAACTTCTCATTGTTTTACCACTTGGTTTTGGAAAATGTATTATCTGCACTTTTGCAAGGTCTGAAGGTAGAGAAACACAATTCACTACATTCCCATTTCTTGTAGGTCTTTTAAATTGGTGCAATTTGAACTATTCACATCTTTAAAAAATACCTTTTTTAGTTGTATGTGTGCAGCAAAATTGAGAGGAAGGTACTCAGAATCCCATATACCCTTCCCTGCACACACACACAGGGTCCCCATCATGGACATCCCCTTCCACAGAGGTGCATTTGCTACAATTGATTGACCTTCATTGACATATCATTATTACACAGTCAAAGTCTGGGGTTCATATTTTCATTCTTGGTGATGGACATTCTATGGGTTTGGACAAATCCAGCCACAATTACGGTATCACACTAGTATTTTAACTGCTCTAAAGATTCTCAGGAATCCTCCTGTTCGTCCTGCCCCCATCCCAACCCCTGGCAAGCACTGATACTTTTGCTTTCTCCATAGTTTTTCTTTTTCCATAATTTCACCTATTTGGAGTCATACAGAAGTAGCCTTTGGCTTCTTTCACTTAGTGATATGCATTTAAGATTCCTCCACGTCTTTCCGTGGCCTGCCAGCCCATTTCTTTCAGCACTGAATACTATTCCTCTTTCTGTATGTATAGTTTCCTCATCCTTTCACCTATGGAAGGACATTTCGATTACTTCCAAGTTTTGACAAACAAATAAAGCTGCTGTAGTCATTTGTGTGCAGGCTTTTAAGGGGGCATGAATTTTCAGCTTCTTTGTGTAAATGCCAAGAAGCACAGCTGCAGGGCTGGACAGTAACTGCACGTTTGCTTTTGTAAGAAGCCGCCAAACTGTCTTCCAAGTGGCTGTGCCGTTTTGCGTTCTCATCAACGGGGCGTGAACGTTCCTGCTGCTCCACATCCTCACCAGCATCTGGTGATGTCAGTGTTCTGGGCATCACCCTCCAGCCAGGTGCGGTGGTGTTTGCTGTTTGCTTTAGTTTACGTTTCCCTGATGACATATGATGTGGAGAATTTTTTATATAATTTTCCATCCATTATTTTCTATCATCCTTTATGCTGAGATGTCTGTCAGGGTCTTTAGTCCATTGGTTAATGAGATTGTTTGTATTCTTATTGTTGAATTTTATGTGTTTTTTGTGCATTTTGAATAACAATTCTTTATTAGATAAGTCTATGCATGCCAGCTTTTACTGTTTAACCAACTACCCAAAACATAGTGGCTTAGCATATCAAAATTTTACTTAGTCCACAGTTCTGTGGGTTGGCTGGGATGCTCACCTGGACTGGGCCAGCTGGTCTGGTGTCTGCTGGGCTCCATCGTGCAGCTGTGGTCAGCCGAGTGGGTTGTCTGACAGCTGTTGGTCTGGGGTAGACTCATTCACATGTCTGACAGTTTGGTGGCAACTGTCATGGTGGGAAGATGTCACTCCATGTGGCTCTTTATTGTCACACTAGCTCTTTTACATGGTGATCTCAAGGTTTCAAACATAACTAGAGAAGAAAAGCTTCAAGACACCTCCTCAGTCTTCAGTTGGTGTCACATTTGCTACTGTGCCATGAATCCAAGGGGTGTCACATGGGCAGCCTGGATGGAAGGGATAGAGAAATGACTCCACCCTTGATTGGAAGAATTGAAAAATTGTGGCCATTTTATTTTTTTCAATCTATCACACCATGGTTAAGCCATGATTTTTCAAGATAATCCCCAACTTATTCTATAGAATTGCCCTTCAGAAACGTACATTTTTCTCCTTAGCTTTTTCACCAAGAGACAAATTTAGCAAATAATAATAGAACTGACTTTGGCCTCAGCAGTGAAGATTAACAGTGACAGGAAATGAGTAATGGGAAGCTCGGTGTGCCTTGTGGTGCCTGGGCTGGTTCTGGGAGAGAATGGACACTCAGCTCCAGTCCAGGCTGAAAGAAGTTCACGGCCCGAGATGACACCAGTTGAACATGTTCCAAGTGGGCATCAGGAGGAAGATGAGAGCATCTGTGGTTCCCATCCTATTCTCCAGGAAACCTGCTACAGACTATATTTCTGGAAGATAAAGCAATCTGCTCTGTCAGATGGAAGCCACCACGACTCATGTCTGAGGGCTATGAAACTTTGGAAATCTCATATTTGACTGTGTTACCAGCACAAAATACCTCCAGGGGAAAGTGTATCCTGCCTCTTAAAATTCATCTGCCTTGGCCTCTCATTGGCACCCCTCTGGACCCAGGCAGCCTAGGTTTGAATCCAAATTTCATCACTAATTTGCACCATTAGCTTTATGAACTTAGTTAAACCATCAATGCCATGCCTCAGTTTCCTCATATATCAAATCGATTAATGATAGCACCCACCCAGCCCGCTGGTTATGTTAAGGGTACAGTAAGTACACATATCTAAGATTCTTATCATTGGGCTGGCATATGTTAGGCGCTCACTACATATTAGCTGTTTTTATTTTCCAGTGAAATAAAAGAAAAAAGAAGGATCTCCATGATAAAACTTTGATCAAATGAATCATTTCTATTTTGGATTCAACTTGGATAATTAACTTAAAATTCTTCTATTCTTTCTTTCTTTCTTTCTTTCTTTTTTTTTTGTAAGAGAAACAGCTCTGAAATAGCCCATGTGTTGTCATATGTAGGAGAGCTAACGCTACGTAGTTAATAATGTT
This sequence comes from Galagoides demidoff, assembly GCA_963574575.1. NCBI lineage: Eukaryota > Metazoa > Chordata > Mammalia > Primates > Galagidae > Galagoides > Galagoides demidoff. The sequence continues at coordinate 30,324 of CAUYQV010026626.1, read as the reverse complement.
CTTCTAGGGCAGCACCTGTGGCTCAGTGGGTAGAGCGTCTACCCCATATACTGAGGGTGGTGGGTTCGAACCCAGCCCCAGCCAAACTGCATCAAAAAATAGCCAGGCACTGTGGCAGATGCCTGTAGTCCTAGCTATTCGGAAGACTGAGGTACGAGGAGCACCTAAACCTAAGAGCTAGAGGTTGCTGTGAGCTGTGACACCATGGTACTCTACCCTGGGTAACAGAGTGAGACTCTGTCTCTAAAAATAATAATAATAATAATGATAATAATAATAATAATAATAATAATAAATAATGTTCTTTTAGGATGGAAGGGGCAATAGCAACTAAATTCCATATGTATGGCTTTCATCCACCTTCACATAATTTTTTTAATGTGAATTTGTGTTTAATTTTTAACACTTCCCAAATTATCTTCAGAAGTGATTATGATTTTTCTAGAAGGACCTTTGGATCAGGAGTCAAAAGGTCTTTCTTGATCTGACCCTGCCGCACATGGGTAGAATGATTTGGGGAAATATCTTTAACATTCCTGAATTCATTTTTTAAATGGAGACAATGAAATCTCATAGAATAGTAAAATCTACACAAAACAATTGGTCTGTCTTAGGAAAACCAAGAGCAAGCTGGTGAGTGGGTGAAAGTCGGGGGCTGGCAGAAAGATTCTGTGGTAATCGGTATAATCGTGAAGGGGCCATTCTAAGGTGCAATTTTCTCAGTTTCTTTATGAAGATAGAAAGGTGAGGTTGGTATTGGATTTTGAAAACTAAAAAGTTGGGTAAAATCAGAATATAAATTAGGAGCTCACAGTTTGAGATAATCTGGGGCTCTAGAGCACTGTACCTAGGAACTCTGGGAGGGGACAATTAATTTTATAAAGTATCTGGGGCCTTACAGTATTGAGAACTCTGGAGATCACTGCATAACTTGGGCTTGTGAAGATGTCAGTGGTATGATCATTCTCTAGTACTTAATTTAATAGCTATGGACTGTCTGCTGTGTTTTGGGCACTGTGTGATGGGATGATAGCTGGAGAAAATAGTCTGCCTTATACTTTCATAAGTGGCCATAAATGCCATGCACCATCCTAAATCTCAAGCAATAGGCACATTAGGGACCAGATGGAGAGCTTTAAACCAGGAAAATGATGGTAGGGCACAGGGGCTTGCATAGAGCTTTAGTGTCCCTTAACTAGAATTTACGTGTCTGTGATGAGTAAAGATGTACAGGACACGTGGATGCTTGCCCATTTACAAATTGGTGCTTGTACAGTTGTGAGGTTTTGTTTCTAGGTTTGGGAATGAAAAAAATGCAGAATGTGTATTTGGTCTGAGGCAAAGTTTTCCTGGAGGTTTGGTTCCATGGCAGGAGATCTGCTGAGAGGTAAACACAGACAATATTTTCTGAACAGAATATGGAATGACCATCAATTCTTAGTGGGAGTAATGAATTCCAGTTTCCTTAACAGAATATGAATGTTCCAGTTCTTTAAACCAAGCATACATACAGATGCAGGTTGAGATGTGAGGAGATGATCTAGTCTAGTCTTGTACGGTATATCACCTGATAAGTCGCACAGTTACTCCTAAGGAAATGTCCATTTCTTCCTGAACATAGCACGTCTATGAAGATAGCCATTTTTTTTTTTTTGTTCGTTTGTTTGAAACAAAGTCTCATTACATTGCCCTGGGTAGAGTGCTGTGGTGTCACAGCTCATAGCAACCTCCAACTCTTGGGCTTAAGCAATTTTCTTGCCTCAGCCTCCCAAGTAGCTGGGACTACAGGCGCCTGGCTGGGACCACAATGCCCAGCTATTTTTTGGTTGTAGTTGTCATTGTTGTTTGGCAGGCTGGGGCTGGATTTGAACTTGCCAGCTCTGGTGTATGTGGTTGGCGCCCTAACCACTGAGCTACAGGTGCTGAGCCAGCCGTGTTTTATATTACACTTTTTCTTTGTCTTCACAGACAGAGATTATAACATCAGAGGTGGGTTCTCAACCAATAGGCAACCCATCCAGAGACTGATTGTGACCTGAGACACTACGGAGAGCAGAAAGTTAAACAGGTCAATTAAGATTTATTAAAAGAATGAGTCAGTTGAATCCCTAGGTAATTCTGATGTTAAGCTAAGATTAAGAAACATTGCTTTGGAAAAGAAGTCCTTCAAATCCTTTAATAACAAGGACTGGGGAAAATCATCATCTAGAGTCTCTAGTACATCCACTGGGTAGGTTTGGGTCTCATCTCAGGGAGTGGGTTTCCTAGGATCTTGCAGACTTTTTTTTTTCTTTAAATTTCAGATTAATATGAGGGTACAAATGATTAGGTTACACTGTTTGCATTTCTAAGGTCAAGTTTATGTTGTAGTTGAGCCCTTCACCCAGGGGATGTGTGATATATCCTCAGATTATGCACAGTAGGTGACAGTTTACCAATCCCCCGCCCTTCCCCCACATCCCTCTGTCTCCCTCCTCCAACTTGAATTTAATTATGTTTTTCTCTTGTGTGGGTGTGGAGATATTTACTACTGGATTCATATTAGTATCGAGCGCATTGGATACTCACTGGATACTTGCTTTTCCTTTCTTATGATACTTTACTGAGAAGAATGTGCTTCAACTTTATCTAGGTAAATACAAAAGATGTAAAGTCTTCTGTGCTGTACATATACCACAGTGTGTTAATTCATTCGTGGGTTGATGGGCACTTGATTCCATAGGGTGGGTTGATTCCACATCTTGGCAATTGTGAATTGAACTGGCAATAAAGAAAAGAGCAAATAATCCCATTTCAAAGCGGGTAAGAGACTTGAACAGGAACTTCTCTGGCCAAGCAACACATGAAAAAATGCTCATCATCCCTAATCATCAAAAAAATGCAAATCAAAACTACTCGGAGATTTCAGCTAACTTCAGAAAGAATAGCCCACATCACACAATCCCAAAGCTGCAGATGCTGGCCTGGATGTGGAGAGAAAGGAGCATTTATTTATGCACTGTTGGTGGGATTGCAAACGAATACAACCTCTATGGAAAGCAGTTTGGAGAATCCTCAAAGAGCTAAAAGTAGACCTTCCATCTGATCCTGTGATTTCATTACTAGGTATCTACCCAGAAGATAAAGAATCATTTTACCATAAGGAGGTTTGCAGGTTTGTTTTCTGAGGGCTGCTTCCGTTATGTTCTAGCCTTGGCCTCTCAAGCCAGGTGAAGAGAATTAAAGGCAGACTCATCAACCACCAGTGGGCAACCAGTCCACAGACTATGAAGCAATGGATTGTCTGCAGGATTGGGCCGTTACCAGACAGGGGTGGGAAGGTTTCCACCTGAGCATATTTCCAAGCCCATTTATGGAAGGTAGTCTTTGTTTTTATTGCCCAATAACCTGGAAACCACGATTGTGGGCCCAGAAGTCGAAGTATTTAGAGGTAGTCAAGAGCTCTAATTAAGACTATAATTGTTTGTATTTAACTTAAGCTAAGGATTAGTTCTAAAGGTAAAGAAAGCAAATCTTAGTTTCCTAATCTGAAAAATGGGCTAAACAATACCTCCATCTTTCCGTGAGTGGGAAGACTAGTCATGCACAAAGCATTTAGGTATTGCCTAATGTACAGTAAATCCTTGGTAAGTGAGTCTGTTGATATCACTATTGATCAGGCCACTGAGCAATTTAGGCTTAACGGGGTTTGAGTTTTAATTGGTTAACATAAATATTGCACAGTGCACATTTTCTACAGTGTTAGGAGATACTTTTGACATTTTCCCTTTAAGCTGCTTTTATCTATATGTTACATCTATACAGTGCAATTCAATTGATTGCCTTCCATCCAGTTCTGCATTTCGTTTTTCACTTGGAATAATGGGCAATTGCAGAGTTATTGATGAAGTTGCTGAGCTGGGGATCTAACTCAGCTGTTTAGAGAACCAGGCAAACATGTCCACCCACTGCTTTAGTGAAAACAGCCCTCCCAGACTGACTGCAGCAAACACTTGAATCTCTCCTGTTAGAAAATTCTGGTTTTCCCCTGTCCTTGAATCCTTAGCTCTCAACTCTTTGGAATGAATTTGAATCATCTGGTGACTCAGTATTGGAAAGAAGACACATGTATGCGTTGCTGCATAACAGCCTCAAAGCTGAATGCTGGAACGAGCACTGTGGTTCTGTACGTCAGCCCTCTGGGCTATGCTCATCCAGGAGGGTCCTTTGCTGGCCTGGCCTGAGGTCATTGTGGCTGCAGTCATCTTGAGGCTCAACTAGGGCTGGAAGGCTTAAGATGCCCTCCCTCATGTGTCAGGAAGGCTAGTGCCACTGGGCCACACGTCCCCTGCAGACGACCTTGGGCTTCTTCCTGTGGCAGCAGCATTGCAAAAAGGCAACAGAAACCACCAAAGACCATTTGAGACCCAAACTCCAAAGTCACATGACATATAAGCAAGTGAAAAGGCCAGCCTAAGGTCACTTGTAAGGGAATGGACTCTACCATTTAACAGGAAGAGCTGCAAAGATTTCATGGCAATTTTAATCTACCGTGGGGAGGGAAGAAAGAAAAATGCAGAAAAGAAACATGTACTGAGTATCAGCCACGCACACGCCGGACACTTTTGATGGTAATAGTGATTGTCTGTCAAGGGTTTACTGTGTTCCTACCACAGAGTATACACTCAATTAAAGTTATTGATATTTTTATTAAAAAATAAACACTGACCATGGTTCTTGCAAAACCCATTCATTTATGCCACTCAGCATTTCCCTTCCAAGGGTTCATACTTGACTCTTGGTCTATTTTTTTCTATAAGTGAGAGAAAACCAAGAGTGAAAGTGTCTGGTTAATTGCTTCCAGGGTCTCACACTTCACAGAAGTGTCACATCATCTTGGGCCTTCCAGTCTTCTGAAGGTCTTCATCAGACGTGTCACTTTGAGCTCCAGAGTTGGCTTTGCCTTCTCTCAGCGTATAATTCCCCTTGTCTGAGGGATGTGTTTTCAATCGCTCTCCCTCCAGGGGTAACTGAGATGTGCAAGGTCGCCTGTGAGCCTCTGTTGACAGGGTATCTCTCACGTGGATCCGGACTTGCTAAGTTCAGTGGGCTTTTCTGTACACGCTCTGTACCACCAACTCATGGAACATGAATGTGACCTTCAGCTTTATCTGAGACACTTTGATGTCCTCTTCTGCACATTTGTAAACATAAACCTCATGTTCTATTCTAAGAGCACCTACAGTAGTCACAACACAGAGGCTGTGACAGTGGGCGCCCTAACATGTCAATCATGTCTTGGGACTATCTTCTCTGTCCGCATTAGGAATTTTAGAAAAATCACATAGGTACGGAATTTAGTGAGCCTCTTGCCTGAGGACATAGATAGTTGAAATTAAAGGTTTAGAAGACAGCTGGATTTATAATTATAATATAAATTAAATATACCATTTAATTGTTTAAAACAGTGTTTCCTTAGGCTGTTGAGGCTGATTCTACTGAGAGATCATCACTATAGCCTTGAAGTATAAAATAAGGCTGGAAAATAGAAATTCCTGTTCAGGCTATTCCTGTACATTAAAAAAAAAAGCATTCTTAGTTTAAATCTAGTGTGTCTTAAATGTGGTTGCACATCAGAATTATCTGAGGTTAAAAAACCCCAACAACTTATAATCATGTAACACTTCTGCTTTGGGATATAAATCACATACAGTAAAAACGTGTTAGGACCTTAGTGTTTAGACGATAAGTCTGGATTATTCTATCCAATCACATTACCAACACTCAGCATAAGAGAAAGACTTTTTTTTTAAAACTCGGTAAGTTAACTTCTGCCTCTTCCCATTCAATTCCCTTCTCCCTAAGAAACCTCCAATTTCTGACTTCTAGCCCCATAAATTAGTTTACCTTCTTCCCCGACAGTGTCTCCCATCTTGAGACTGGCTTTCTTTGCTCAACATAACGTAGTTTGTTCATTTTTTATTACCAAATATAGCCTACCACATGAATATACCATTAATTTCTTTCTTGGACATTTGGATTATTTTCAGTTTGGAGCTATTTTTTCTTAAGCTTTTATTGAAAATTCTTTTTGTGGACATATTCCTTTATTTCTTTTGGGTAAATATTTAAGAGGGAAATTGCTGGATTGTAGGATAGATATACATTGTTTAATATTATAAAAAGCTGCCAAATAGTAATGGCAACTTTTATACCCCAATCAGAAATGTGTTTCTTAAGTAGTTTTTTAAAATTAGAGATATTTGCTAATCCCACTCAGACATACCATTTATTATTAGTAGCAAGATCTTCTTTGAAATTGCTGATTAAATATTTGCCTGCATAGATCATTCTGGACAGAATTTTGTCTTTTAATGGCCTCTCCAGGCACATTTTTAATAGGTGATTTCAGAGAATATCCTGATGCTAATTATAAGCACGTGTGTTTATATGATCATCTGTTTCTCACACTCCAGGATTCTTTCCTGCTCATTAGTTCATCACTTTCTTTTTAAATTGTGATATAATTCTCATACCATAAAACCCACGCTTTTGAAGTGTGCAGTACAGTGGTTTTCAGCATATTCCCAAAGTTGTGCAGCATTAACCATTATCTAATTCCGGAATATTTTCATCATCCCACAAATGGGTAAGCCCTGTACCCATTTGTGGTCACTTTTCATTTTTCCCTTCCTCTAGCCCATGGCAACCACGAATCTGTTGGGAGGTTTGCCAATTTTAGACATTTTATGTAAGTAGAATTGTCCAACATGTGGTCTCTGCATCTGGCTTTTTAACTTAACATATGATTTTCAAGGTTTTCCTTGTTGCAGAAAGCATAAGTACTTTGTTCCTTTACATGGCTGAATAATATTCCATTGTTGGAATACCCCGAATTTTGTTTATTCACTCATCAATTGATGGATGTTTAGATTGTTTCCACTTTTGGCTATTATGAATATTGCTGCAATAAACATCTATATACACCTTTTTGTATGGACATATCTTTTCATTTTTCTTGGGCATGTTCCTAAGAATGAATCTATTGGGTTCCGTGGTAACTGTAACTTTTTGAGGAACTGACAGACATTCGTCCTCAGCAGGCGCACCATTTTCTATTCCCATCTGAAGGGTGTGAGGTTTTCAATTGCTTCACATCCTTGTTGACACATGTAACTTTCTTTTTTTTTCACTATAACCATTCTAGTGGGTACAAGGTAGTATCTCATTGTGCTTTTGATTTGTCTTTCTCTAATAACTGCTGAGGTTGAGCATTTTTTCTGTGTTTTCTGGCCATTTGTATACTTGTCTATTCAAATTCTTTGCCCCATTTAAGAAACTAGGTAATTTTCTTTTTATCATCGAGTTCTATGAGTTCTTCATATATTATAAATACAAATTTCTTCCAAGATGCATGTTTTACAAATATTTTTTCCCATTCTATGGATTGCCATTTCACTTTCTTGATAATATCCTTTGAAGCACAAAAGTTTTTAATTTGAGGAAGCCGTTTTTATGTATCTTTCTTTTGTTGTTTGTGTTTTTGTTGTCATGTGTAAGAAACCATTGCCTAAGCCAAGGTCACAAGATTTCTGCTTAAGTTTTCTTTTAAGAGGGTTAGCTCTTGTACATTTCTGAATGATTTTGAGTTATGCATACAATGTGAGGTAGGTATCAAACTTCATTTGCATATGAGTTGTCCCAATATAATATATTGAAAAGACTATTTTTCCCTCATTAAACTGTTTTAAATCCTTGTCAAAATCAACCAGCCAAGTATAAGAGCTACTGTTTGAAATCTCAATTCCATTCCATTGATCTATATGTCTGTCCTTGCACTAATACTGCATAGTATTTGAGTGTGTGTGTATGTGTGTGCACGGGTCTTGATAGTATAGCTTTATGGTGAGTTTTTGTTTTCGTTTTTTTTTTTTTTTTGAGACAGAGTCTCATTGTTTTGCCCTTGGTAGAGTGCTGTGGCATCATAGCTTGCAGTAACCTCAAACTCTTAGGCTCAAGTGGTTCTCTTGCCTCAGCTTCTCAAGTAGCTGGGACTACAGGTGCCCACCACAACATCTGGCTGTTTTTTAGAGACAGAGTCTCACTTTTGCTCAGGCTGGTCTCGAACCCCCGAAGCTCAGACAATCCACTCACCTCAGCCTTCCAGAGTGCTGGGATTACAGGTATGAACCACCATGCCCCGCCCATGGTGAGTTTCAAAGTTGCGAAGTGTGAGTCCTCAATTTTATTTGTTTTCAAGATTCTTTTGACTGTTGATTGATTTGATTATTCCAGGTCCTTTACATCTCCATAATAATTTTAGAATTAGTTTGTTAATTTTTATAAAAGCAAGGTGTATTTTTAATAGAGATTGCATTGAATTTGTTGATCAATTTGTAGATTATTGCCATCTTGCAATACAAGCTTTCTGATTCATAAACACCTTTTCAAAGGTATATTCAATAAGTTTATATACCTTTTCATTTATTTAGGTCTTCTCTAGTTTCTTTCAATGATGTTTTATAATTTTCAGTGTATAAGTTTTTTGGTTTTTTTTTTTTTTTGAGACAGAGTCTTAGTTTGTCACCCTTGATAGAGAGTTGTGGTGTCACAGCTCACAGCAATCTCCAGCTCTTGGGCTTAGGTGATTCTCTTGCCTCAGCCTCCTGAGTAGCTGAGACTATAGGCACCCAACACAAAGCCTGGCTATTTTTTGTTGCAGTTTGGCTGGGGTTGGGTTTGAACCTGCCACTCCCAGTATATGTGGCCAGTGCCCTACTCACTGAGCCATAGGCATCACCCTAGTGTATAAATTTTGCATTTCCTTTATTAAATTTATTCCCAAGTATTTTATTTTTGTTGCTATCATCAATAGAATTGTTTTAGACTGTTCATGTCTACCATTTAGAAATAAAATTAAATTTAGTATATTGATCTTATATAATGCATCCTTGCATTCCTGGAATAAATTCTGCTTGGTCATGGTGTATAATCCTTTTAATATGTTGCTAGATTCTATTTGTTAGATTTTTGTTGAGGATTTTTATACCTATATTCACAAGGGATATTACTCTGTGTTTTAATTTTGTCACAAGATCTGAATAAGTTGTAAAAGTATTCTCTCTTTTTTTACTTTTAAAAAATTGATGCTAATTCTTCTTCATTGCTTTTATTTCAGGAGAATACAATATTTTTACTTATGAGAAGTCTATTCAAATTTTCTATCTATTTCTGAGTCAGTTTGGCAGTTTCTGTTTTTTTTTTTTTTTTTTTTAGGAATGTGTCCATTTCATCTGGTTTTCATATAATTCTTTTCCCTTCTTTAAGTTGAATATTGATGACTCCTCTTTCATTATTTTTTTTTCTTCAAGAAAGTTTATTTCAGTATATTATCGAGGTATATATTTTTGCTTACATAGTTTGATTTTGTAAATTTTAAGTCAATGTTAGAGGTATGCCTCTCACTAGAAAGTGTGCAATGTACCTGGGCAAAGTACCCATTGGGTGGGAATTTACCCTTCTCCCACCACACCCTACCCAAATTTTGTTTAGTTTGCTTTCCTATGAGCACATAGGTGTTGATCAACTAGCTCCAATTTACTATTGATTACATGTGGTGTTCATTTTTCTATTCTTGCTGTATTTCACTTGGGAGAATGGTCTCCAATTCCATCCAGGTTGTTATGAAAGGTACTAGGTACCATCTATTCTGGCTGAGTAGTATTCCACAGGACACCTATACCACCCTTATTAATCCTGTCAAGTATTGATGGGCGTTTGGGCTGCTTCCTCATCTTTGTGATTGTGACTCGTGTTGCTATGAACATTTGAGTGCAAGTGTCTTTATTATAAAATGTACTTTTTTCTCTTAGGTAAATGCCTAGGAGAGAGATTGCAATATCAAATGGTAGGTATACTTTAAATCATTTGAGGAATCTCCATACTACTTAACACAGGGATTGAACTAGTTTGCAGTCCACCAGTGGTGAATGAGTGTTCCTTTCTCTCTGCATCCATGCTGGCATATAATGTGGTTTTGATCTATTTATTTATTTTTGAGACAGAGTCTCACTCTGTAGCTCTGAGTTGATTGTCCTAAAGTCATAGCTCACAGCAACTTCAAACTCTTGGGCTCAAACAATCCTCTTGATTCAGCCTCCCAAATACTTGGGACTTCAGGTGCCTGCCACAGTGCCTGGCTATTTTTTAGAGACAGGGTCTCACTCTTGCTCAAGCTGGTCTTGAACTCCTGAACTCAAGAGATCTACCCGCCTCAGCCTCCCAAAGTGTTAGGATTACAGGCATGAGCCACCACAACTGGCCTGTACTATTTTTCTATAGAACATTTAATTTATTTCTGATCTATTTTTTACTATTTCCTTCTTTGTGCTTGCTTTGGGTTTAGTTTACTTTTTATTTATTTTTATTTTTTATTTTATTATTTTTTATTAAGTCATAAATACATAAATCATGTATACATTGATGTATTTATGGGGTACAATGTGCTGATTGCATATACAATTTGGAATGCTTACAATACTTCAAGCTGATTTACATAGCCTTCACCGCACTTACTTACTGTGTTAAGACATTTATACTCCACACTTAATAGATTTGACATGTACCCTTGCAATATGCACCATTGGCGTGGTCCCAACATTTGCCCTCCCTCCATCCAACCTCCCCCTTCCCCTCCCATTGTCCTCCTCTTCCCTCCTGGGATATAGTTGTGTTTTATTTTTCATATAAAAGTGTGGGTGATTATAAATTGGTTTCATAATAGTACTGATTACATTGGATACTTTTTCTTCCATTCTTGAGATACTTTACTAAGAAGAATATATTCTAGCTCCTTACGTGTAAACATAAAAGAGGTAAAGTCTCCATCTTTTTAAAGGCTGCATAATATTCCATGATATGTGTATACCATAGTTAACTTTTTCTAGTTTCTCATAGTGGAAAGTTAGGTTATTGATTTCAGATCATTCTTTTTCAATATAGGCATTTATAGATATGTTTTCCCATGAGCAATGTTTTACCAGCATCCTGTAAGTTTTAATATTTGTAGTTTAATTTTCATTCACATTAAGGATTTTCTAATTTCACTTGTTACTTATTCTTTGACCCATTGATTATTAAGTAGTATATTCTTCAATTTTCATATATTTGTAAATTTTCCAAATTTGTTTCAGTTACTGATTACTAATCCATTCCATGAGACTTATTTTCCTAAAGAATGTTGTTCTGAAAGTTGTACGGAAGAATGTATATTCTACTATTGTGGGGAGTGTTCTGGTAGGTCTAATTGGATTACAGTGCTGTTGAAGTTTTCCATTTTCTTGTTGATCTCTGTCCAGTTGTTCTATATATTACCAAAAGGGAGATATTTAAGTCTCCAGCAATTATTATTGAATCATCTCTTTCTCCCTCACATTCTGTCACTTTTTGCTTCATGTATTTTGGGGTTCTGCTGTGAATGGCATATATGTTTCTAGTTGTTACATCTCCTTGATGAGTTCAATCTTCTATCATAAGGAAATGTTTTCCTTTGTCTCTAGTAACAGTTTTTGTCTTAAAATCTATTTTTTATTGCATTAGTGTAAGAAAGGATTTTTTAATGATTATTTGTATGGTATTGCTTTTTTTTTAAGTTTTTGAGGCAGAGTCTCACTGTGTCACCTCTGGTAGAGTTCCATGGTGTCATAGCTCACAGAAACCTCATACTCCTGGGCGATTCTCTTGCCTTAGCCTCCTGAGTAGCTAGGACTACAGGTGCTCGTCACAACGCCAGGCTATTTTTTAGAGATTTTTTATTTTTTTTCTCACTCTGGCTCAGGCTGGTCTTGAACCTGTGAGCTTAGGCAATCCGCCTTGGCCTCCCAGAGTGCTGGGTATATGGGTGTGAGCCACTGTGTCTGACCCACCATCCTTGTACTTTGGACCTATTTGTGTCTTTGAATTTAAAGTGTATGTTTTGTAATGAGCCTATAGTGGATCATATTTTTAAAAATGCATTCTGCCAAGCTCTGCCTTTTGACTAGTGTGGTTAATCTGCTTACAGCTAATGTAATTATTGAGAAAGTTGTATTTATTTCAGTCCTTTTGCTATTTTTTAATACGTATTATATAGTTTTTGCTTTTCTTTGCCATTGATACAATTTTTGTATAAAACATGTTTAGTGTACCATTTTTATTCCCATGTCATTTCTTTTACTGTAATATTTTTGTGTGTAGGCATGTGTATGTGTACTTTGGGAGTGTAATTAATGCCATAATTTATAAAAATCTAGTTTGCATGAATTAATAAAAAATTACTTTTGGTAGTGTACAAAACCATTATCACATTACATCCCCTCTTCTCACTTTTTTGCTATTATTATTGTACAAATTACATCATTAAAAATTGCATAACTATTAACACAGATTTATAATAACTTATGCAGTTGTCTCTAAAATCATAAAGGAAAAAAAATTTAGAAAAAGAAAAATACATGTGTACTGTCTTTTGTATTTACCTTTGTAGATATTTTATTGGTACTCTTTGTTTCTTCATATGGATTTGAGTTATTGTCTAGTGTTCTTTCATTTTAACCTTAAGGATTGATGTTAGTATTTTTTTTTTATTAAATCATAGCAGTGTACATTAATACTATCATGGAGTACAGTGTACTGTTTCTATATACAATTTGAAATACTTTCATCCAACTGATTAACATAGCCTTCATGTCTTTTTCTTAGTTATTGTATTAAGACATTAATATTCTACATTTAGAGAGATTCACATATACCCTTATAGGATGAACCATATGCGTGATCCCACCAATCACCCAAGGTCTGTTGGTCAGACATCCTCTCAGTTTCTGTTTCTCTAGAATTGTCTTAATTTCTCCATCACATTTGAAGAATAGTTTTCTGAATATAGAATTTTCAGCCAACAGCCTTGAAGCAGTTTGAATACATTATGCCACCATCTTCTGTCTTCTGTAGTTTCTAATGAGAAATCAGCTGTTAATCTTTTTGAGGCTATCTTGTTTTGAAGAATCATTCTTTATTGCTTTTGAGGTTCTCTTTTTGGGTTTGGCTTTTGACCATGTGATTTTAATATGTTTAGGCATGGATTTTTTTGAGTTTATTCTACTTGGAATATTGAAGTTTTTTGGAAATTTTTATCCATTACTTCTTTGAATATTGTTTCTGCCCCTTTCTTTTTTTCTCTTTCTAAAATTTCCATCATTTATATATTGCTACACTAGATGGCATCCCACAGATTTCTTACTATTTGTTCATTTTTCTTCATTCCTTTTTCCTTATGCTCATCAGAATGGATAATTTTAATTTACCTATCTTCAAGTCCACTGATTCTTTCTCTGCCTTCTCAGATTTTTTGTGAAAAGCTTGTAGTGAATTTTTCATTCTATTTATTATAAATTTCAAACTTCAGAATTTGTTTGGTTCCTTTTTATAATTGCTATGTCTTTATTAATATTTTGCATTTGTTAAAATAATTTTCCCTTATCTCTTAATTTCCTTTCTCTCTTTATCTGTAGTTTCTTTTACTTCCCTAAGCATATTTAAAACAGTTGCTTTGATGTCTTTTTGTGTTAAGTCCAATGTCTGTGCTTCCTAAGGAACAGTTCTTATTAATTTATCTTGTAAGTGGACCATAATTTTTTTGTTTCTTTTAGTGATTTATTACTTTTTATTGAAAACCAAACTTTTAAAATATTATAATTGTAGATTAGTTTTCTCCTTCTCAAGGCTTGGCTGTCATTGCTATTTGTTGTGTTATTGTTGTTTCTGCTGTTTATTTAATGACTTTTTTTTTTGAAGTTTTTTGGCCAGGGCTGGGTTTGAACCTGCCACCTCTGGCATATGGGGCCAGTGTCCTACTCCTTTGTGCCATAGGCACTGCCCAATGACTTTTTTTAAAAAACTAATTATTAAAGTTTGTATTTGTTGTATATAGCCATTGAAATTTCATTTCTGTTAGCTCAGTAGTCAGCTAATTATTAGAAAGAGATTTTCTTAAATGTCTGAAACTGCTAGGTTATGCCAATAAGCTTTTTGTGCATGTTAGGGCACATCTTCAATGCTTTGGCAGATTGTTTATGACTTTGTCTTACCTTTTACTTCTTGCTTGCATGGTGGCTCAAAGTCAGTTAGAGGTGAGTTTAGGGCCTTGTCAGATCCTTCCTAGTAATATATACACCAGTATGTATGTATGTGGCTGTCTAGATTTCAAGGAATATGGACCTTTACAATGCCTCATGGAAATCTCATTCTCTAGCTTTTCCTTTTAAATTTTAATCAACTTGCTGTTTGCCCCAACTCATGACCTCAGGCAGTGGCGATGTTAAGCCATTGTCAGCACACACTTTGCACTAGTCAAATAAAGATAATTTGACTGAATCTAGTCAAATAAAGATAAATCTTGAGAGTGGGATTTTCTCAGAAACACCAGAAAGATCTAATAATGGCAGTCACATGAAAATTTTAGGGGAATTCTAACCTTTTTCCACCCCTTCTAGAAGCTTCTGCTGGTTTTCATGGGATTGTGAGGCTGTTGCTTTTCAAGGTTACTGTGGATCTAGGGAGGTGAGGATGATATGGAACAAGCTGAAACACCGCAATGCTATGGGGTTAAATTACACAAGTTTCCTTTTATTTAAATCATCACTCACAAAATACCGTATCTGCAGATTTACTTTCTGTCACGTAACTGAATGTGTTAAGGGTTTGGAATTCCATTCTTACATCTGAAAGTCAGCTGGATTGCTCAGAAGTTTAGAAGAATTTGTTTTCTTCTTTATCTGTTCCACAGTGAAGATGTGAATAGGTCATCAGAAAGTATCAGGTTTGATTACAAGCACATAATGCACGTCTTTCTTAAGCATTGGTGCCACACAAGTGGGTCTTATCTCAGAAGCAGAGAAACTGACAGAGGGAGAAGGAAGAAGTGTGAGAGTTCTGTAGATTGCTGAGAACTTGTGAAAAAGATATATGAAGAGAAGCCAGGACAACAGCTAGTGACTCCGACCTAAGCACAGTATGCTGTGCAAGCCAGGGCACCTTGGGCCCTGGAGTAGTCAGGTCAGGACCTCTTTCCACTACAACTTTGGCAGCTGGCTGCCCCTGAATTGCTCCCAGTGGGACATACTGGGTGAGACTTGGGTGCTAAAATTTTCCCTTTGTTAACACCCAGGTGTTCAAGCTTAAAAGCCTAACCTCCTATACCCCCCAAAGTGCTAAATACTCAACATAGGAACAGCAAACCTTGTCTGAAAGATGAGGCAGCAAACCCAGACACTTACTGTCTTTAGTTAATTTAAGGTTCTTGATAGCTCTGCCTGGTAAAAATTTCAGCTCATCAAGTGAAATAAAGTGCCAGATTCCAGGCCCATTTTCACTATGATTTTATGGGGCAGTGGGAAGCATAGTATCTCATATTCCCCATACTATAAGCAACACAAAATTTACAAACAACGGGGATTTGGAGAAAAGCGATGTCAGGGCTGTAAAGTTAGCCGTGCTCAGGGAAAGCACCACCCCCGCCCAGGCCCTAAAGTGCCTCAGTCCAATGGGAAAAAAGAAAGCCGGCAGTTTGCTGCAGCCAGCCAGAAAGGACCCTCTTAACACCTGGTCAAAGGGGTGAACTAGTTTGGACACGATCTCAAAAGAGCAATAACAACACATGAGCACATTAGAGCTTCGATTTATCATCTGTGCGGAGGCGCAGTCCGCAACCATACTCAATATGACCTTTTCGGTTTCACTGTTTAAATGTGAGACTATTCTCTTGAATTGTCGTTTTGGAGCAGGGGAGAGGGGTAACAGAGACAGGCCTATCTATAGATAGGAATGGAAAGCAATCTGCAATGATCAACGGATATTTTTCTAATTGTTTTGAAAGCAAGGTGCCCCACATTCTGTACGTCAATCGCAGTGAAATAAAAACAAGACAAGATGCAATTCAATTCGTCAGTGACTTCTGTTTATTCCTGCCCTCTGAGCCATCCCCTCCCCGCTCCCTTTGGAAGCCACAGCCATAGAGAACTCAAAATGCAGGTCTGAAAAGGGGGCCTGAGAAAGTCAAAGGAGATGCTTGGGGTCTGGTCAGTATGTCTAAAGTAAAAAGAGAGGGGAAGGTGACGAGTGAAGCAGCGCCTCAACCCTGCGGGCACCGGCACCCACGTGGCAGCTGAGTTCCACCCTCTGCAGAAACCCCCGCGCTGTAAGGAAACAAGGAGCAAGATAGGAGAGGCAGGAAAACAGGGCAGTGGTAGGGGAAAAGGGACTAACAGGCACTAGACACAGCAAGCCCCAGAATGTACTGAAAACCGCTTGTTAACCGCTAACACCCACCCCGGGCTCTGCGCTTCTGTTGGGAGAAAGGGCCAGGTCAGAGGAGGGAGCGGCAGCCGCAGAGCTGCGCCCAGAGCGCTCACCAGGCAGAGGTTTTGCTCTGACCCGTCTCCCCCATTCCTTCCCACCCGCAGATTCCCTCTTGCTCCTTGCCAAAGACTTCCTCTCTGGACCTGGCTCCCCGGAGATGGCAGAGTGGGGACTATTTGATTGAGGGATTTGCAACTGTTGGAGGTTTAAGCTGGACAGGTGGTCTTGGATGTGGGCGGGGCCTGAGATGGCAGTTCTGGTGTTATATAAAGTTCTGTCTTGCTTGTAGACTTTTTTTTTTTGGTTGAGGTTTAAAATTTTATGTTATTTTATTTAGCTTTACTGAGGTAAAATTGACAAATTAGATTTGTTCTTTTTCTCCTTCGGTGGTTTAAAAGAAGCAAGCTTCCATGCTCAGAGGGGGATTTTCTGCAGAACACAGGAAAGATCGAATAGGGTGAGAGTTTAGGGCCTTCTCAGGTCTTCCTGGTAATATGCACATCACTGTGCATGCACGTGGCTGTCTGTGGAGAGGGCCAAGGGCCCAGAGTGGCAGCAGGCTCTAGAGGTGGAGGATAGCCTTTGGTCAACAGCCTTGTTTCATGGCTGCAAGGAAATAAATTTTGCCAACAATTTGAATGAGTTTGGCAGCAGATCCATGGGCAGTCAATGACTCTTGTAAGAATCCCAGAAACCATTACAATAGGAATGATTATCCTTATTTAGAAAAAAATAGTACAAAGATGGTAAGGTTTGTCTGATTCCTAAGCCTTCAATATGAAGAAAGCATCAGGTAATAGTAAGGAATCCAGTACATCTTCCTGCTGGAGAGACAGTAAGAAGAAGAGTCCCTTTTGTCCTTCACAGGCAAATCACAAAGTTACCCCCAGCCCCTCCTGGAACTGGGCAGCCGTTCCTCTGGCTCCTAGTCCTTCCAAAGCACCTGATACTGGGTCCCCAGCCAGGTCCCACTGTGAGGCCCCATTGTGGGGAGCACTCAGTGGCCCCATGCCCCACACAATTCCCTCAGTGCAAGGAAACACCAAACCTGCCACCCCCCCCCCCCCCGCAGTGTGGGCAGCCCCAGGCATCCGCTCACACCTTCCCCAGGTCAGGTGCAGGGAAATTCTGCACACCCAGGCCGAGGAGTACATCACTACACCTGTCTGGTAGAGACTGGGCGGGCACCTCCCTAGCTGTCTGGCGCATGATTGCCTTTGGTTTTTCACACACAATGGACCTCCAGAGAGGTTAGCTGTGCTCCAGCAAATGACAAAGACTCCCTAAAGGTGGTAGAGATGACAGATGTGAGGAGCCTCTGTCCCAGATGCACTCAGCACTTGTACTGTGGGTTTTGCTGCCTACATCTCCACACTCGGAGGCAGCTGCCACACAAGGACACAGCTCCAGGTGGAAGACTGGCTTCATCCCAGAGCAAGTGCCATTCAGCACGATTCCTGCACTACTCCCTGGACCCCATCGCCTGGCAAATCAGCATGAAATCCAGTATAACTACATGTCAGTTTGCTACTCAGCTGGCAGAGGCCCCCTCAGGGCTGCTGGCAGTTGTCTGTGAGATGAGGGGATGCTGTGTGCCAGCCTTGAGCGTTCTCAAGGCTTTGAAGCCAGCACAGAGCCTGCCATGACATTGTGATGCCTTAATGGCAAGAAGTGGGGTCCACTGTGGGCTTAAGGGACAGACAGCCTCAACACTCCTATTACTCTATTTCAAAGTTCAGGAATGTGAATTAGTTCATTTTTCTGGTGAGATCATCTATAGCTTTTTCTGAGAGTTATTGTCTAGGTATTGGCCTAAGCATTTTCCATATATTTGTACTATTTAATTCTTATAATAACCCACTGAGCCAGTTGTTATATTACATCCATGGATGGCTAGAGACAGTAATGTGTGTAAGGTCATACACTGAGAGAGCAGAAAAGCAAGGTTTCAAAGCAGGTTGTACTATAAGTGTCCATGACCCAAATAGGTTGTAACACCTTGTTTGAACGAACCTATTTGGAAAATAACGTTATTTCCCTCTTCCTTATAGCCCAAGACAAGGTCACTCCCAAGGTGGTTGCATCTATTACTATCCACTACTGTGATACGTGACGAGACCTTTACAAATGACTTGCTCTAGGACACATTTCTACATTTTAAAAATATCTTCCTTCCTTCCTTCCTCCCTCCCTCCCTCCCTTTCTCCCTCTGTTCCTTCCTTCCATCCCATTTAGTATAGTAATTAAAAGTATATAGCCTGGTGAAATTTGTCATACATAACATGCAAGTAACCACCAAACTGCTTGTGTCAAGAGCCAGAAAGTAAATAATTTAGGCTCTGTAGGCCATATAGTATCTGCTGATAAACACTCATCTTTGCTACTGTGGCATAAACACTTCCACAGATCATATGTAAATTAACAGGTGTGGCTGTGTTCTAATAAAACTTTATTTACAAAATAAGATGGTGAATCATTTTTGCCTATGACCATAGCTTGCTGAACCTTGACGTGGAATATTCCCAGCACCTCAGAATGTTCTCTTGCAGCTTTTCATAACTGATAACCTCCCCACCACTCCAGAGATGACATCTATCGTGCCATTCAGTGTGTGTATTTGCTTTTTCTGTTCTTGGAGCCCAGATGAATAAGATCATACAATACATGTTCTTTTGAGTTTTTCTTTGTTCACTCAGTGTCATGTATATAAGATTCATCCGTGGTGTTGACTGTAGTAGAATTTCATTTATATTATTGTTGCATTGCAGGATTTTGTTATGTAACTGTAGTATAATTTATTTATCTGTTCTTCTGCTGATGGAAATTTTTGTTTTCAGTCTGGGGCTATTATATATACTCCAGGGGGTGAAAAAAATTCTTAATCGGGGAGTTCACACAAGGGCACATAAAACTGTGGGTAATATCTTGATTGGCCACTGTGCTAATTAAATTAATAGATTGCCCTGTAGTATGCTTGGAGAATACACCTCTGAGTAGGTAAAGGATTCAAGTTAGCTTAGTTATACGCCCTCCTGCTTACTGCTACTCTTGTTTGAAAGGGTAAAGACACATTTTTCAGTGACTGTTTAATGATTAGTGCCTGCTGGGAGCAAGGCAGTAAATTTGAAACCCAAAAGCTTGGTTCTCCACCCAGGAGGTCTCTGTGCCTCGTTTGTTACAGGTAACTTCTCTAAGGCTTTCTTTCTTCATCTGTGAAACAACAAGGAGCAATATACAAGAGTAAAAATATTTCTGAATTACAAATTACCTTTTGGAAGTGGTATTATCGTGTGAAGATACATAAATGGTGATCCCTGTCCATAAGGAATAGCGAGTATAATAAAAAATAGTAAAAATAACTCCCACAAAGCCTGGTACGTGATCATGTCATATAATAAAGACTAAAGGGGCTTCATACATGAATCAGACACAGTATGTGTAGGGCGGTGAAAATGGCGGAGTCTTCAGGGAGAGCCATGCGGTTTTCTGGTGGGCTGGATAAGGGGTGTGGGATGAAAGGACACAAGATGATTTCAGGATTTTTACCCTGAGCCAAGAGAGTGACAGAGATGCCATTGATAGGTGTGGGGAGACAGAGAGGAACAGGTTTATTCTGAGTTGTGGTGAAAAATGGGTGGGATATAAAAGAGGGAGACATAGGAAATTCCAAGAGCAAAATATATCTCTGATCAAGGGGAGTAGTGGGGACTCTGGCAGGACAGTTGCTGAGGATGTAGGGAGAAGGAAACAAAATTGCATGACAGATGGTGGCAGATCCTGCGGGCCATGCTGAAGAATGGGGCACTTGTCCAATGTGCTTACAAAGACAACCTGAGGTTTTTGAGCCACAGGACTCTATAGCTTTGGGAATAAATCAGTGAGACCCTAAACACGTCTTCCTGAATCTCTGCTTCAGGCCAATTTGCTCAGTAATTTAGTCTTTGAGAGGTATCCCACAGCATTTGTGAAAATAGAAGCGAGGAGTTACTGTTGTGTTGATTCTCCTGTGTCCCATTTTGACCCCAGAAGTCATGTGAGGAATCATTTTGGAGGGGGGTCTTATTTGCGCCTACAGGAATCAAAGTAGGGAGGCAGCTGATACCATACTGAAATTACAGAAACTTGCATTTCCTCCAATTATTTAGGAAACAAAGGTATTCAAGGAAGGTCAACCACAAGAGAATATTCAAAGCAAAATAAAACATAAACCATAATGCCAGAAGAACAGGATGTGGTTCTTATCCAAGCTGCTCAATCATTGAGTTATTCTGGGCAAGTTCCCACTGAGCTCAGTGCCTTCATCTGCTAAACGAAGATGGTTGTCCCTTCCCAACCTTCCTTCCAGGGCGATAATAAAAGTAGAGTAAGATGCTATAAGGCAAACACCCTTATGTGCTGCAATGCACTAATCAAAATCTCCTTGTCAGTGCAATGAATTAGGGCAGAAAACCTGTTTCACTGCTAGTCTCTGCTTATTTTTCACAGATCCAACCAGTCTGGTTTTCTGGACTCTTACTAAAAATCTATGACTTGTAATTCTTCCAGCCACTGCTAGGACAAGGGCAAAGAGCAAAAGGGGGAGACTCAAAGAGCTCATCTTGGAGGGTGTAATAGCAGCTTGCTTTCTGCAGATGGAATATGACAGGGGAGAGTCTGAGGTCCTTGTCTTTCGGGTTCTCATCCCAGAACCCTGAGTAGTCCTAAGGCACCTTCACCTTCCAAGCTCTTTGGCAATATAGTTAGTTCTCTTAAGCTGTCTGTGAGGCAGAGAAACTTTAAGAGGCTAGCTTTGATAACTTGAAAATAGAATGCTACTTGGGAGGCTGAGTCAAGAGAATTGCCTAAGCCCAGGAGCTAGAGGTTGCTGTGAGCTGTGATGCCATTGTACTCTACCAAGGGTAACAAAGTGAGACTCTGTCTCCAAAAAAAATAAAGAAAGAAAACAGGAGAATGACTCTATTTTTCTGTTTTTGGACTGTCCGACTGCTGCCCCCACAGCATCCCTGAATGCCAGCCTATGACCCTCACAGGTGTTCTGGCCTCCATGGCTCCCCAGGCTTACCTGCTCCGTTTTAGAAGAGGCCTGAGGGCAGAACTGGGCTTTTTTGTTGTCTTCACTGTTGAGCTTCTCTAACCTTTGAGGTAGAGAAGGAGACACATCTGCCTATGGCAATGTATGTGTTTGTAATTGCCATCCTTTTTAATAAATTATGTGATACTTTATAATTAATAAGGGAGCTGCCAAATTATTTTTAAAAACCCAATTAATAGTTTATGGGATGAGGCAGTTGTGTAATAGATTGTTCAAAGCCTGAAATTTGTCTTCACAGAAGTCAGGTTCAAATTTCAGCTCTGCTATTTAGGGAAGAAAGGCCACCACGGGCTAGTCACTTCACTGTTTGAACCTCATTTCCCTTGTTGTGAAGTGGAGCTGATAATACCATCCTGTGAGATTATTATGTGGATCACATAACACATGATAAGGCTTGGGACATTGTAGGCTACCAAGAATCAAAAATACTATTAAGTAGGGACTCAAGTTCAAGTTCCACAAAAATGAGCTGGAATGAAAGATTATGGGTATACTTAAACTGGGCTAGAAAGTCATGGTCATAAATTGTGGTAGGTTGTTGTAGTAATTGGCTCTAATTTACTCATGCCTCCATGTATCCATGACCTTGGATAGTTTTGTATTGCAATAATGTTGGGTTTGGCCAACGAGACAAGAGCAAATATGATGCAAATTGAGACTTGGAAGGTATGTGTGCATTAGCATTTGGTCTCTAGTGCAGCAGTTCTAACCTGTGGGAACTATATTAAAGGGTTACAGCATTAGGAATGTTGAGAACCACTGCTCTAGTGGCTCTTGGAGCTCTACTATGTAGTTACATGAAGAAGACTGGGCTATCCTGCAGATTAGGATAAGAGACACATGGAGAAAGAGATGAGCTGCCCCAGGAGACATCATCCTAGAGCAACCAACAACCAGCTGAGGATGGCAGCTGACTTCATATGTATAAGTAAGCTCAGCTGAGTGAAGCAGAAGAACCAGCCAGTTGAGCCCATCCAAATTGTTGATTTACAGAATCATGAGTTAAATAAATGGTTGTATTCAGTCATTAACTTTTGGGTGGCTTATGCTGCTATATAGATAATTCACACCCTAATTGTCCAGAGTTTGAGAGCTTTAGGAAAACCTGGGGAAGAATTCATTTGGTTTTCTTTCTTTTGGATCCAGGATCCCAAAAGTCCTTATGTCCAGACAAGAATTTTTCTAGACTAATAACTGGTTTCTCACTGAGACACAGAGGAGTCTAACAAAGACCTTTGGGAGAAAATTTTTCTGTGCTCAGTAAACCTCCCAACTTACATTGTAAGTATTTATACACACTTTATGATTCTCTTCCAGCCTGCAACAGAAACCCTAGCTAGAGTGATCGATTACTACTGAGCTGATGAGAATAATCAATAAAGCACTACTCATAGGAGATCATCATTTTATACTTAATTAGAGATGGCTTAGTTATTACACAGAGGCTATTTAGAGGCAGTAAATAAATTCAATTTGCTTTTTATATTTTCAGTCTAGAAAGTTGGACTCTGTTCTTTTTCACCTCCAAGAGTTAGAAAAGAGTTTTTAAGATGAGTTACATGAGACTGAATTTATCTACTAAACGGTGATCTTGGGAAAACTGAAAGGGCAGTGAGCCTGGGAAAAACTGGAGAATGAGCTGAGATTGAGTCACCTCCGGTGGTGCTCAGGATTGTAGTCAGGACACCTCACCTTGCACCCAGAGGTCGTGTCTCATCTTCCCTGGACCATTTTCTGAGCAGTGTGACCAACACAATTGCTTTAGGAAAGAAGGAAAAAGTTTGTATGTGCTAAACTCATTCAGCTTTCTTTCTTGTCCAGGCTTGTCAAGGGGCCAGAAGCAACAATATTTTTTCTTTGTAGTGTTAACCAGCAGCACTAGTAAAACCAGTTACCAATTCCTGAACAGATTCTATGAATCAGGCACTTTTTGAATATTGTCTTTCAGCATCATAGCACAATAGGTATTATCATTCCTCACTTACAGAGCAGGGGATCTGGGCCCATGGATGTTAAGTAACTCATTCAAGGTTACACGACCAACTGAGATTTGAACCCAGGAAGCTCATGGCTCTTGTGATAAGCCAAGTATCACAAGCAATGCCTCCAAAGGTCATGAGGTTCAGCTCCTGCCCCTGGGTAAGACCAAATCAAGATTATAAAGCTAAGATGATTCTCATAAGGCATATTTTTTTTGAATATAATGAGCAAAAAATATCACAGTTCCTCCATTTTCTGAACTAGAGATTTTCTTCTGAATTGTTAGCCCAAGTGTCTAAACCCATTTTCTCCAATTCTACCATCCTTAGGGATGAAAAACCTATTCACCATGGGAAAACAGAAAAGATAACAGCATAGGTAGGGTCATCTAGGGCTGACCCATGGCCCCGCCTTCAGACATCCTCTAGTTCATGCCTTCATTCATTCCATAAGCATTTTTTTTTCCAGTTTTTGGTTGGGGCTGGGCTTGAACCCAGTACCTCTGGCATATGGGGCTGGTGCCCTACTCCTTTGAGCCACAGGCACTGCCCCATTCTATAAGCATCTATCATGTTTCTAATCTTGTTTCTCTTTTTAACCTAATTGTCATCTAAGCATCTCAAACTCCTTTTATATAGTTTGTTGAACAGGCATAATAAAATGGACTATAGCTGAGCCCAAAAAGAATAAAAAATCTTAGGAACAGCATCTTTTCTGTAACCTAGGGAAAGCCCAAGTGTAACCAAGGGCCAAGCCAGTCATGCCCAGAGCAGGTGAGGTTTGTGGTTCTTAAGAGGGATGGAGACAGTAGTTGTCAGGATTTTTCAGTGCTGATACATAGCAGCCATTCAATAAAGGACAATTATTAGTTCTTAGTCAAACTGCCTAAACCAACTAGTATTGATTCACTGAGGTTTGAGAATTTGAAAAACAAATCTGGTGCCTTATAGAAACACCCAAAGGACTTGTGCTTTGGAGCATATGGATTTGAATACTGGGCCTATCATTTATTAACTTTCCATCCTTGGGCAAAGTTTTTAACCTCCATGACCCTCAGCATTTTCATGTCCCCACTGCAAGAGCATTTGCTGAGCATTTTTTTTTTCATGAACCCAAGTTTTTGCTAGGTTCTTGGAAATAGAAAAATATAATTAAGATCTGGCTTTTAACCTACATGTTCTGACACAAAGGTGAGAAATTGAGGAGGCATGACCAGAGGTGAAAACCCAGGAGATAAAACCATGTGGGATAGGGAGATATTCAGATCAGGAAATGATAACAGAGGGCTTTATGAGGGGTAGGACCTTGGTTGAGCCTCATGGGGGATGCAGATGTTAGGTGCAAAGCAGCTCAGAGAAGGGTATTTTCTTTTCTTTTCTTTTCTTTTCTTTCTTTCTTTTCTTTTTTTTTTTTTCTGAGGCAAAGTCTTGCTCTGTTGCCCCCAGCTAGGGTGCCATGGTGTCAGACTAGCTCACAGCAATGTCAAACTCTTGGGCTCAAGTGATCCTCCTGCCTCAGCCTCCCAAGTAGCTGGGCCTATAGGCATGCACCACCATGACTGGGTAATTTTTTTTTTTTTTGTAGCAGCAGAGCCTCACTTTATTGCTCTCAGTAGAGTGCCGTGGCATCACACAGCTCACAGCAACCTCCAACTCCTAAGCCCAGGTGATTCTTTTGCCTCAGCCTCCCGAGTAGTTAGGACTCGCTACAGCACCCGGATATTTTTTGTTGTGGTTTGGCCAGGGCCATGTTTGAGCCTGCCACCCTTGGTATAAGGGGCCAGAGCCCTACTCACTGAGCCACAGGCATTGCCCTAATTTTTATATGTTTGATAAAGACAGGATCTCACTCTTGCTCAGGCTGATGTCCATCTCTGTGTCAAGTGATCCTCCATCTCAGCTTCCTAGAGTTCTAGGATTACTGGCATGCCATGCCTGGCTCAGAGAAGAGTATTTTCAACAGGAGGTGAGGAGGGAACAGTGGAAACTATAGCTGAAGTCAGGGTGTGTTCACGGAAATTACAGTAGTCTGGCTTGGCCAGAGCAGAGATCCCCTTCTGGAAGCAGTGAGTGAAAAAGTACACAGGAAGAGCCGGGTCCCCTCCGGAGGGCCTGTAACTGTACAACCTACGAACTGTATTTTCCTTTTTTATTTTTTTCAGGCCACCTTTGATGTGAGGAATCAGAAGGAGCTTTGCTTCCTTTGCTTTGATAAACCCTTCAAAAGGGAAGAGGACGATGAAGTTGTTCCAAGGAGAGAGAGTTTCTTTTCTTAGGGCATTAATCAGAAGGCAGCAAGGCTGGCCAGAAGCATGCTGCCCACTGTGTGTGTCGCAGGGGGTGGTATTCATGGGAACTCAGAGCCCATCCTCAAAGACAGAGGTTGGTCTCAAAAAGATGAGCCAAGATTCCTGATTTTTATTTCTGATAAATCCATTTCTGAATTTATGAAATTTTTAAAGTATCTCCAAGTCTATACTCCCTAAAGCTTTTTCTGAGGAAATGTCAGTAGCAAAGTGATTTCTTTTCTGTCTGGTTTTTGTGCTTGCATTCTTCGGGGGGCCGGTAGGGACTCTGTTTGTTCATGTTGGATGGACATCTGTTCTACCTGCTTGAAAACATATCAGGGGAGAAGAATTGATCTTGACACATCAGATTCAGGACTCTTCAAAGACAAATTCTGGTTACCAGGTAGAAATAATCCAAGTGCTTTACTTGGCTCCAATATGGTGTATGTAACTGCCAGTGTGGGCGTGTGTCCAGCAAATTCTCTTGCTAAATAATTCCCTTAACATGTCTCTTCAACTCTGATGTTCTGTGTCCAATATGCCTAGAAAAAGTAATTGGGCACAGAAGCAGCATTTTTAGTATGGGATTAATGATGACTGTGGCTATAAGCCTCCAGGACTGAAAGGCCACGTTGCCAGCCCTGAATACCCAGAGGGCATAAGAAAGACATTAGAACAAGCTGAAGTCAATCAATACTGATGTACAAATGAGGTCACAGCCCTGCCTTCCTCAAACATCTCTATCAATTGGTCCAGAACAGGTTGGTCAGAGCTTTAGAAAGTAGAAAAAGGAAAGGAAAAAAAAATTCACAGTCACCCAGGCAAAAGTTTAAGTCAAGAAACTGATCCCCAATTAAAAAATGGAAAGATGAGAAGAAAAATTGACCCCAGAGAATACTGGGTTCCTAGTTTGGAAGAAGAACAGGATTTCCTCTTTTGTTAAGATGTTCAAAAAAGCTCTTTTATATTCAACAGTAGATTCTCCAGATCCCTTTCCATCTCTTGTCCTCCCGTGCCCATTGAAAAGAGGAGGAGGAGGCTTGGCGCCTGTGGCTCAATTGGCTAAGGCGCCAGCCACATACACTTAAGGTGGTGGGTTCGAATCCCCAGCCCGGGCCCGCCAAACAACAATGATGGCTGCAACCAAAAAATGGCCGGGCGTTGTGGCCGGCGCCTGTGATCCCAGCTACTTGGGAGGTGGAGGCAGGAGACTCGCTTGAGCCCAGGAGTTGGAGCTGTGATGCCATGGCACTCTACCCAGGAGGATAGCTTGAGGCTCCATCTCAAAAAAAAAAAAAAGAAAAGAAGAGGAGGGGGAATAAGCCAAAGGTAGAGGCAGGTATGGAGTTTGGGTCTTCCCCTCTGTGTTCTCAGGTGAGCCCCTTGTGCCCCCCAAAGAGACCTTCTCATGTGCCTCTGACAAAAGAAGCCTGAAGTATGCGAAAGCTATGAAATTAGAGACTCTGAAATGTAGCTGCTGGTCAAATTATGGCATGGCCGTGTGGGTAATATTTCGTTTAATAAATCAAAAGGAATTGGCAAGAGGAAGGGCCAGGAGGCTGTTCCTGAGTCTCCCCTCTATTTGTTTGAACCCTGAGTAATGCTTCTCCTGAGCAAGGCTGCCCCTTGACTATGCAAGGACCATGATGGAAAAAGGACATTTTTGTTAAAATAAAAGAGGAGGGGGTGAACACTTGGGCAGCTGAGAGTTCCATTTTCTTTTACCACAGGCAAATCAGAATAGATTTAATGGTGTGTGCCAATTCACTCTGACTCGCAAGAGCTAATTTTTAAATTTCGAGAAGTTTTCTGAGCCATTGGTAGCTTAAAATCAGTCACTGTGGAAATATTCCAACCACAGAAATGGGAAAATGCTACAACTCAGGACTCCCCCTCTCTCTAACCATCATTCATCTGAATGGTCCAGAGTTCAGGGCCCTTATCCACAGCCAAGTCCATGGGGCAGATGATCACGCTCAAAGTATTTCCCTCTCTTTCTATCTCTCCTCCCATTCCCCCATCCTCTCTCTTTCCTCTGGAGTAGAAATCACAGGCCAAGGCTCGATGTGAAACACAATTAAACTTACTTTTGCTTCCTTTGAGATGAAAAAGGCCAAATAGTCCCTTACCTACCTTTACAAGTGTGTGGAGCAAAAAGAGTAAGTAGGGTCCTGAATGTGAGAATTTTAGTTGGGATCTTCACAGTTGTGTCCATCTTCCCTCGGATAAGTGTCGTGACGATGTTTGTGACATTGTGATGTTCCTGGCACTGCTTTACATATATACATGCTATAGGTAGGTGGTAGATAATCAGCCTAAATTTCATTCAAGGATACAGATCCTTTGCATAAGAAAAACTGCTCTCTAAGTAAGGAAAATGGTTTGAAGGTGCTGGGGGTAGCAAGCTCATTTGGAGATATTCTCTTAGGATAGCCCGTGTGGGCCAGTTGTGTTCTTGCAACTTGTATCACCGTGATTTCTCTCATTGAGGCAACTTGGGTGGGATCTTTTACAGGACTGCTCTCTTGGGGTCCACTAATTGGATCTTCTTCACTTCTGTGTCCATCTCCTTATCTTCCAGTGGTATTAGTTGGGGTCTATCAGCAAAGTACTTTTCCCCTGGCTGTAGGGTGTTCGTTTTCCCTTTGAGGCTCTGCTCTCTGATGGTGGCTTTGCTGGGTTGGGACAGGTGGATGGCCCAGACACAAATTTCTGAGTACCAGAACCAGGAGCTTTGCGGCTGCTCACTTCCACCTGACCTCTCTTTGGAGATGCAGGAGGGTCCCTATCACTGTCTGCAAACTTACATAAGGTGTGAGTTCTGATCCACCCCAGGCCCGTATGTTCCAGCCTCCCTACGGTTAAGGTTGTATCCTTTCCCCTCAAAAGCAATAACCTCCCTGAGCAAGGTCTAAGTTATCATCCCACCCCACCCTCACTCACACCTCTCCAGGGGCAGCCCACTTCATTTGTGGACAGTTCTGACATTTAAAAATGTGTTTGAAGTTTTGTAAAACCAGCTTTATGCAAGATGTCCCCAACATCGCCATATATGTATGGAAAATGGAAAATTGCAGATAAATGTACATTTATTTACAAAATATTCAGTACTGTCTGGGCACAGTGGCTCACGCCTATAATCCTAGACTTTGGGAGACTGAGGTGGGTATATTGCTTGAGTTCAGGAGTTTAAGACCAGCTTGAGTAAGAGTGAGATCCTATCTCTACTAAAATTAGAAAAACTAGGCAAATGTGGTGGTGGGCACCTGTAGTCCCAGCTACTTGGGAGGCTGAGGCTAGAGGAGCGTTTGAGCCCAAGAGTTTGAAGTTGCTGGAAGCTATGACGATGCTATAGCACTGTACTGGGGTTGACGAAATGAGACTCTGTATCAAAACCCCCCAAATATTAAGTACAAAATTTTACAAAATATTTCTCTTCATGTTGATACAAAAATATAAAAAGTATAAATATAATATTAAGTACATATGGGTTTTTCTTTTTCTTATGTATGCCAACCTTTAGGACACCCTGTGTACTCTTCCATGTTGGAGTCTATCCTGCACACACAGAATACAGCTATCCTGCTTCTTATTCAGGAAAACTGCATTTTAGGTAATAACCTGCATTCAGCACACAGAGCCTCATTATTAAGATCAAGTAGAAGAAATGGCTGAAGACAGAATTGTCTCCCAGCTGTCCTCTCCGGAGGAGGG
The DNA here is from genome assembly GCA_963574575.1 of Galagoides demidoff. Lineage (NCBI taxonomy): Eukaryota > Metazoa > Chordata > Mammalia > Primates > Galagidae > Galagoides > Galagoides demidoff. The sequence goes on along the minus strand of CAUYQV010026626.1, from coordinate 880 downwards.
ACTTGTTAGTTTTCTAGCAGCCAGGTCACTTGATTTCTTGATGTTTGCATAATGGCTCAGCCTGTTTTGCTCCATGGGTTCCTCTAGCTAATTGTGACAGGCTCTTTCTCATCACTGTTTTTCCCTTCCCACTTGCCTGAAGTATTCTGTAAGCTTGATTGTAAGACCTTTTCTATGGAGCACAATACTTCAACTCAGGGTCCTCAAATGCAATGGGATCTTTCTTGTCAGGAAGTCTGAGGCTTAGGGAAAGTCTCTCCGTATGCTGGGGAGAGGGGTTTTTATGATCTGTATGAACTGCATCAACGCTCTACTGCTTTATAGCTTACAATAGTGCCCTGCTCTCTCTCTCCTGTGATGACTCTTGACTTTAAGAAGATATCTCCCCAGTTACTACAAACTATCTTTGCCTTTTGAAAAAAATTCTTAGGCTTCCCGGCAAATTGAAGTATTTTTTTCCATAAAGTAGTTCTGATCAATCAATTAAATGTTATGATTTCTACATATTTTGAGGTTCCAAAAAATGTATAATTCAGAGTTTGGGATCTTTTCAATGTTCACATGTATGGCCTCTTTTATTAAAGGTGAGTTGGAGAATTGAAGGATGTAGAGTTGAAAAAGGAAAAAGTATCCAATGTACACAGCCCTTTTATGAAACTAATCTATAGCTCTCAAACAAAGATACAACTAGCCCAAAAATATGGAGAGGGGGTGCAGAAGGGGAGGGGAGAAGGGCGGATGAGTGGTGGGAGGGTGACCAGAAAGATCACCTATATATCTGTCTAACAAGGGTACAAGTGAACTTTTCTAGAACTAGAATATAAATGTTTTGATACAATGACTAAGCAAATGACATGAATATTTATGTTAACCAGCTTGA
>CAUYQV010026623.1:0-46521 GCA_963574575.1 Galagoides demidoff | reverse complement strand
CTCTCTTCTTTCTACTGAATTTGTTTTAATAATTACCAGAATTTAGGAGGCATTCTCTAATCTCTCATGGAAGACTTGGTTTTCTTTCTTTTCTTTCTTTTCTTTCTTTTCTTTCTTTTCTTTCTTTCTTTTCTTTCTTTCTTTCCTTCTTTCTTTCCTTCTTTCTTTCCTTCTTTCTTTCCTTCTTTCTCTTTCTTTCTTTCTTCCTTTCTTTCTTCCTTTCTTTCTTCCTTTCTTTCCTTTCTTTCTTTCCTTTCTTTCTTTCCTTTCTTTCTTTCTTTCTTTCTTTCTTTATTTTGAGATGGAGCCTCAAGCTATCCCCCTGGGTAGAGTGCCATGGCATCACAGCTCACAGCAACCTCCAACTCCTGGGCTCAAGCGAGTCTCCTGTCTCAGCCTCCCAAGTAGCTGGGACTACAGGCACCTGCCACAACGCCCGGCCATTTTTTGGTTGCAGCCCTCATTGTCGTTTGGTGGGCCCGGGCTGGAGATTCGAACCCGCCACCTTAGGTGTATGTGGCTGGCGCCCTAGCTGCTTGAGCCACAGGCGCTGAGCCGTTGGTTTTCTTAAATTAGACTTTATTCAATATACAGTTTGCTTTCCCAGCAGTTTTTATCTAACTGGGACTGATTTTCCAAGCACCACACTATAGCATTTTGTGCAAGGGCTGAAGCATTTTCTGCTCTCTTTGCTGTGCAGAAGAAAATTGACGTCAGAATTCTGTCAACTCTCCATATCACTTCACACTGTTCAAGAGCACTGTGCCTCAGTTCAGAGACGGAGGAATTTGAGGTATGTGACCAGATATAGTTCTTAATGCCAGGCCCTGAAAACTTTCCATTTATATCTGTCACTTCTGTCTGAGGCCTGTCATTTTTCTAAAAATTCAGTGGCATATTGTAACGCCAACTCAAAATTCTCCACTCATCTCTGGCAGTGTATCTTCTGTAAGTGCTTCTGGACTTTGGTAGCACCAGGAGTTTAGCCGTATACTCAGGAGCCAAGCACGGAGCAGCTCTCCAGCCCATAGTGGCTCCTGAGTCAAAGAAAAGGGCTTTGAGGACAGGACTCATGGCTCCTGCAGACATCCTTTCCCACGGCTAGACGATTCCGATTTCTTGATACAATTCTTACTTTAATAGTTTCATTGTACCCCATTTTCCACTTTTTGTGGTCATCCGTGGTTCTTAGCCTTCCTGTAATAAATCCACACAGTGCTTCAGAGCCTGAGTCTGGAATTGAAACATATGTCTTAAAACATGCAGCTCACAAAAGTTCCAATGAAGATCTCTGCGTTCTCACACTGTCACTGACTTTGAGATAGTGGATTGAGAATTATCACAGATCTTGCCTGATGTGTCTCAACCTCTGATTGCTTCACATCCCAGGATTCCTTCACGTTTCCCAGGTATGGCAAACGTCCATTCTCATTTCACTTACAGGGTGCATTTAATCTAAAACACATCAACAGACTGCGTCTTAGTACAAAATTTCTATGTGAAAAATTACACATTACTAAGACTCCCAGCTACTTTAAGATTTGGAAAATTTATCTCTAAGTATCTCTTCCACAGCTTTGAAAATTCAAGCTGTCTCTAGAATTTCTCTGGATCTCTTAATTTTTCATATTTTTACATCTGCTCTGCTTCCATGTGTGTGGGTAAGTTGCATTCCTGCTCTGGCTGAGCAACTCCATTGCTGAGCCCTTTCTACAAGCAGCTTTGGGCACTGCATGTTCCCAGAGATATGAAAGTGCACAGTGAGGGTCTGAGGAGCAGTGCACAACTTTCCATCACCTGCTGGGCCACCTGCTGCAGCACCTTCTCTACAGACCCCACCTGTTCTCTTGCTGTGTTAGAAACCCCAGAACCTGAGTGTGATCTACTCTCTGACTTCCCTGCTCCCTTTCAAGCTGATACCTCTCCTTGTTGTTCATCCTTCTAGAAGCTTGAAGATACCCTCATTCACTGGTGCTTGTTGAACTCAGATAGGTAAGAAGTTTTGCCTGAGGAGTACTGTGTCATTTTCACTCTGCAATTTTTATTCTACCTAAGAAAAATGTGCTCACTTCTTCATCTTCCCCGCATTTTCCCGATCTAGTTGTTGCATTGCTAACAGAACTGGTGATGATCTCAAGGGCTCTTCTCCAAATATTTCAAAGGATAATATTCCATTATCCTTGATTCCTAAGTTCTCTCCCTCCTTCCTCACTCAGCCCTGTCAAAGACCTTGGGACAGAGGGACCTTCCTGAGACTTCACACTCTCACTGTAATTCATTATTTTCCTCTCGTGTCTAAAGAGATAGAATCATGTGGGTCCATCTGTTATAGATTAGTGCTGTGTACATTTAATGTTGCCTTTTTTACCATTTCTAAATGTTTTATTCACCCCAATTCATTCCAAGTCTCATTGCTCACAGCAGCTTTTCTATATTTTTTCTACTTAATCTTCTAATCCCTTTTAGCAGAAGAACCACACTCTGCACAGAACCATCAGAGAAGCAGTAATATTCCCAGCCATACCCCCTTTTTTTGAATTTTAACTGTTATCATACCATCTTCAAATATCATCCCTTCTTGCCACCACATTCTTAGCAATGATTATAAATTGTCCCTCTCAGGCATGACACGGTTGTATGTATTAAGAGAACCTCGAGAGCCCAAGTTACCAATATTTCTCCAACTGTAAAATGAGTACAGCATGTGATTTAACAGTGGGGTTTCTGTCAAATAGTCTAGGATATTCTAGAAGAAGAAAAAGTTATGTACAAGAGCATTCTTTAGAAATTTTTAAAATTATAGTAACTAAGAAAAGAAAAGGCATAATCTGATTATCTAGCAAAAGAAGAGAATGGCTAAGCAGATTACAATGTATATTTCTGCAGCAGAATCAATTTTGGTCAATTTATTGCTATGCTTTCAAGTCTTACATTTCTCATAACCCTGTGTAATAGACATTTTTCATATTTTGGACAACCACTCTCCAGACTTATTTCTGTTAATATGTTGGCTATGATGGGAAGATAGTTACTGCCTTCCTGTAGAGACGCCAAAGAGATTTAATCTTCATTTTCCTACACGGCACAGTCAAGGGGCAGAGACAGAAGACTCAGACCAGGGCAGTGCTGTCTCACAGGACTGTGAGACGCGAGCTCTGCCAGTGTGTGGTGGTAGAACATGTTCATTATGGTTTAGTGCAGATCCTGTGTCCTATACTCTTCTGTAATTAGAGCTTCCTGATGTCCACAGAGTCCTTGCCTGGACTTTTGTTTTCCAAAGTAACAAAGAAAACAAATGTTAGCAAGGGCTGGGAACTCTTCTAAATGTTTGATGAGTATAAACCAATTTGCTCCATATATACAAAACCCCATATGTAAATTCAATTATTATCTCATTTTTTTGGATAAGAAAACAGTCTCAGAAAGTTTGGATGATTTGCTTAGGATCACAAAGAATCAGAGTAATAACTTGAAACCGGGACCTCTGGCTGCACAATCCATGCCCTTAACAATGGGACCCCTGCCTTTTACACAGTGATTTGAAAGCAAAAGCTTTGCCTGTAAACCCTTCTGACCTTTCCCAGTTAAAACAATGTATATGCTCTTCTGTGCTCATGGCCTCAGGAAATGCAGATTATAAAAGATCCAAGCTTTTTAATGTCAGTTCAGTTTGGGTAAGGGTCACAAGTCCTATACAGTAGGTTTGGGGAACCCAGGTGACCTCCATCCAAACTGGATATGGGCTTTTCTGATGGGAGGGATCTCGAGGTAAAGATAATTTTTGATGGAAAGGTTTCTGCCTTGACACAACCTAGTCTAAAATCTAGGAAAGCAATGGCGGGAGAGACCACAGAAAATCCACATTAGCTAAGCTCAGAAAAAAAAATCACACCTTGGGAGTAATAACACATCCTAGAAATGAGATAAAACTGAAACAGCTGCCACCCCTCAGCCCCAGGCAAGATACAACCAAGACCTATCATATCAAGGAGTTGGGGTGGGAGTAAGCTATCGTTTTCCTGACAGAAGCAAACGGGGTCAGAAGCTGCAGTTCCAGTTCACTTTCCATTATTTTTTTTTAGAAGCAGGAGGGGAGATCTACTGAAACAATTTGTTTGTCTGCCCAAGACTCTGAAATCCTCTAGGGAAAATTTTTACTTTATTTAAACCAGCCTTCCCCAAATTTATTTGACAAATAATATTTTAGGGACACATGTTAGTTTCTTATTACAAGAAATCTACTTACATATTACACAGCACTGGGCCTAATTCTTGGTGGTATTTGAATTTTTTTCATGAATGCACGGAGTAGACAATCAACTGTCTATATTTCATCAAAATCCAACCAACACATCATTCTTCTACATCTGTCCATTTATCTCCTGAAAACTTCTGGTGAATCTACTTAAAACTCTAATTAAAAGTCTTATTAAATCTTCTGCTCTATGGCAAACCCGTATCTGTCTGCTGCCATACTCGTTACATCTTGTTCTACAAAATAGTTTCCATACATTTTTTCCCCATTGCATATATAACTGAAAATATCCCACGTACAACACAATTCCATGATGTACCCATATTTAGTACATCCAAAATTGCTAATTTTGTTGGCAAATCAATCTATAATTCTTTTTTGCTAATTCTTTTCATTAGCAATTTTTTAATTCTTTTTTGTTAATTTTATGTTCATCAAAATTTACTTCCCATGTATTTCAATTATTTTTATGCACACATTTCTGTATGTTATATAAACCATACTTTCTCATTCAAAAATGCCACTCCAAATGCGAGTTAGTGAAAGTTGGGATTTGATAAAACAAACTTACACCTCTTTTAATATTTAGTATTTGTGTAAAGCAAGTGATTCCCAGTATTCAGGAGTGAATTCTCATCACATGTGACTAGGTTTTGATTTTATCCTCCCTTTTTCTCTTTTCCCCTTTTTCCTTCCTGTCCATTTTATAATGAGGGTCGTCTAGTCATTAACTAAAGGAAGGGAATTTTCAACAACACACTGAATCAATAACTAAGAAACGTAACAAACATACATTACCTTATTTCAATACCCTATTGACTCCTACTTCATTACAATGCACAAAATTTGTTAAGTATCTCCCAAAGTGAGAGAGAAAATTTTAAAGACCTTCTGTCTGAGCAAAGTAAAAGGTTAGAATTCAAAGTTAAGTGAACGACAGCTCAAAGCCCGGAAGCCTGGATTTCCTTGTTTCTGCCTGATGTCTCAGCACCCAACAAACAAGAGTCCAGATCCGATTTTCATCAGGACGAGCCTCCTGGCTCCACTCAGCCGGTGGGAACTGGAGGAGCACAGCCTGATGGGGGGCGAGCCTGGGACCTACCCGGCATGGACCTGCTGCCCACGGAGCTCTCCCCTCCTCTTCATGGAGGCCTTCACCAGGAGACCTCGCAAAACTCTGACTGCAGAGCTGCGGGCCTGGCACTTGGCCTGCCTCCCCATGGGGGTCCCTGATGAAGACGCCTGACTCGGAGACCCGAGACCGGGCTGGATGGCCTGGATGGGCTGCTTACCCAGAATGTTCGCGCCAGGAGGTGGGACGTGTAAGGCTGGACTTGGGGAATATTGATGCCAAACTGTGCACTGTATGGTCTGGAGACACTGTTGTGCTCCTCAAAAGCCGAGAATAAGAGGCAAAAAGCAAAGGACTCTGGACTGTCCCGGTCCCCACCCCACTCCCACCCGACTCCTCAAAAGCCTGAAATAATAGGCAGCAGCAAAGGGTGCGCAAGTCGGGGAGGCAGCGGCGCCGGGAGGTGCAGTGGACTCACCTGCCCGGAGCAAGCCTGGATCCGTTCCTCACCTCCCTCACTCTGAGGTCGGGAAGGAGTTTCTCCGCCGGTGCTGTTCAAAGCTGGGGGTACACAATGCCTGCCCACGGTACCGGCGAGGTCCTGGACACGCTGGGCCTGGACTGTGTCCAGGGGGTGGAAACCGATCGCAGCCAGGAGCTGTCCCGGAGGCAGAGTTTGCACGTTATCTGGGCGGGATGAGCGATCTCTCCAACATCTGTGCGTGCCCACAGTCCCCCGGGGAAGGAGTAGATCACACCTGGCCACCTCAGTTCCTCCAGCTGGACGACCTCCCAGAGCTTCGTATAAGCCAGCTCCTTCCTCGAAGTTCAGCTTCACCAGGTGCCAAGTGCCTCAAGATCCCCGGAGACCCTCTTAGAAACCAACTGCCTGCCATCAGCGTGAGATTGAGAGAACCTGCCCTATGGGTCAGGCTCAGTCAGCTAAAGGAGCTGCATCTGGGGGGCATCACGCTGACCAGTTTCAGACCGGACATCCCGCCCCCCCCCCCACACACACACTTATGCTACAGAAAGTGGCAGCCATGGGCCAGTCCCTGCTCCTAGAGAATGTGGGATCGTGGCCTCACAGCTCAGCGTCATCACTGCTACCAGCTCACCACCCTTAGTTTCTGTGGGAGCCCATCTCCTTGGCTGTCCGACGCTGCAGGGCTGAGCGAGGTCAGCAGCCCGGAGGTCTGGCCTCCCCTCGGGGGAGTTACAACGTGTGGGTGCTCACACTTTCAGGAATATGCCAGTTTGGGGCAGAGCTGGTGGAGATAGTGAGGGGCCTAGGGCAGCCCAAGGGGATGGTGTTCAGGACCCTTCCCAGCCCGAACTAAGTTGTCAGTCAGTGAAGATGGTCCTATGGTCTACAACAGGGGCGTCAACCTGGGGCCCGGAGCCACACGCTGATTTTGTGAGCAGCTTTTTTTTGCTTATCTATGGTGTTATATATCACAAAGAGTGCACACCGACTCTGCGGGGTTCCTGCTTTTCGTTTTTACTAATCAGCTTTGCTTAGAGTTTGTGTATTGACTGTGTGGCCCAATGTAACCCTTATTCTTCCAGCATGCAGCGGAGAGGGAAAAAAATTTCAAAAGTTGGACGCCTTTGGTCTGGAGCCAGGTCAATGCGGCTGCTGAACCCTGCCTTGTTGGGTGTACCACAGGCTTTCTGCCCTGCACTTGGGAACTGAAACCCGGACGTGTCTGCCTCGTAAACGGAGTATAAAGCCGTCCGGTTAGACACTTGCTCCGCGTGAATGGGAACAGGAAAGGAGGCACAGCAGAAGGTAGGACTGGGGGGAAATGACGGATGGAGGCAATGGTGATGTTTAGGGAACATGTGTCCTAACGGTCAGGGACAGGACACTGAATTACTAAGGTGCAAACGAGTTAACTCTGCAAGGATACTAGCAAAGAAGTCCTCAGAAATAAAGGGGAAACTCAGTGTAAAAGAAAGTTGAATAGAATAGAAAAGAATGTGTCTTTGACACAGCTGAAATTACAGTGTACACTGACATTTTTATCTTCACACATGGAGGTCTGATCAAGACACACAGCAGGTTCTGACTCACTGCTCTGAGAAGCTGTTCCAGAAGGAAGCGACAGCCGTCAACACCTGAGCGTCAAGAGTCTCTTAGTCAATCATCTGCTTCAGTTCCTGGGTTCTGCGTTCTTAGCGGAGCTGCCCAATCAGTGTCTCACAGCCAGAGTGCAGCGACAAATACATACACGAAGGGGGCCCCATCAGTCTGATTTTTGAGGGCTTTTCTTTTTTAATTAGATTCAGTAAAACTGAACTTTTGGGGTCAGGACTCTAAATAGATTCCTTGATCAAACCCAATTTTTAAGAACTATTTATGCCATGTCTATGTTATGGGTAAGATCAATTTCTGAGTCAGAAAGAACAGTTGATGCACTGGGGGGAAGATGAATCATTAGTTCATTAGTGAATTAGAGCCCAAGTGTTTCTGGTCACTGAAGATAGTCCAGATGACCCGGCATGCCGGACTTAGAGCAGAGTAAGGAGTGTGGTGGGATCCTGGCAAAGCATCTCATGACCACAGCTCCTGAAACAAGGCAGAATAGATTGCAACCTAATGTAACAAGTTGATTGTTTCAAGTATGGAACACGGTGTGGGTGGGGCACATATAATTCATTAGAGGAATAATTGTGGACTATTTCATTGTGTCAGATTTATTCAGTGAGTGGATATTTGAATGTGGACCTTAGGCATGGCACTGTGATTTTCCTGGATATAGAAGATTAATATGCTTGTGTGCTTTATGTCAAGAAACTTCCATCCTGTTAGGCAATATATAGGCAGAAATAACTAAGAATCTCTTTATATATCCACATAGTTTAAAGAGCTTTTCCAAATGAGTAGGGAGTAGAAAGATGATGCAATGACAAAATGTATGTCATTGAATGTCAATATGAATGGTCTTCAAAGATAAATTTGTGTTTAAACTCACTAGTAAATAATATATATACATATATATTAAAGGAAGGGAATCAAGGAAGAAATTTAAAACTTTATCAAAGATACCACTGAGAAAATAGAAAGATAAGCCATAAGGCTGGAGAAAATACTCTGATAATTAATTAAAAATAATATTAATAGATTTGCTCCATGCTTCTTAGCCTTACCATTTGCATGTTATAGCTCTTCCCAATCTTTTGTATTTGAAACATCTGTGTCTGTGTCAATGAACTGCACATCTTACAGGCGGTAAGAGACGTGAGTCTTACTTTCTATTCAGCCTGGCAATCTGTGCCTTTTCATTTGAGTGCTAAGCATATTAACATTTACATTTAAAACAGCTGTTGATATGACCCGGGCTCTGACACGTCGTTGTGCTATTTATTATCTCATCTGTTTCTTATCCCCTATTATGCCTGTTCTGATTTATTTTAGGTGAATCAACTATATTATAGTGTTTCATTTTAATTCCTCATTTAACTTTTCAGCTCATCCTTTTAGAAGTGTTCTAGCAGTTGCTCTAATGATTGTAACTTTATGTTCTAACTTAGATTTAATATTAATACGGCATAGGAATCTTATCACAGTATAGTTTCACTTACCTCTTTCTTTGTGCAATTTTTGTCATTCATGTCTATGTGAATCAAATACATTATATAACCATATATACATTTATATCATATATACACATATTAAAAAGCTCTGCATTTATTATAAACCCCTTACTGTACTGTTTAAAAACTCTACATTTCTTTCCAAAATTAAGGTTAGAAAAATATAGTATCTCTATTTCTATTCCTCACTATTTACCCTCCCCACACCTGCCTTCCTTCCCGCTGAGCTAGGTCTCTGTCCGGCTGTATTTGTTTCCATCCAAGGGAGAACTTTTCTTAAGTGAATTTGACTGTCAACATTTTTAAATCATGTTTTAACTTCACGTTATTATTTATATTTAACTTTGTGAATGATGCTTGACATAAAATGGGCAAATTCTAAGTATATAATCAGAAATACTGACGAAAATGTGCAACCAGGAAACCAGCACATATTCAAGATGTGGAATATTTCTGTCACTGCAAAAAGGTCCTTGCACCCCTTGAATTTGATCCTGGACTGCTTCTCACGCAAACAGTTTCTCTGTCTTATATCACCATTCATTAATGTCCATGTTCTGGAACTTCACATAAATGGAATCATGAAGTCTGTAAACTTTGTGTCCAGCTTCTTCCACATGTTTTCAGGATTGATCAACATTTCATAAGTCAGTTTTTCATTACTGATAAGGAGTATTTCATTTAAAAGATATACCATAATTTATGTATCCATTCACTTACGAAAGGATATTTGGATTATTTTTATTTGGGACTACATCCAATTAAGTAGAACATGTGGTTATAAGTCTTTTGTGGAAGTATATTTTTATTTCCTTTGGGAAAATACCTAGGAATGGAATTTCTGGGTTCTATAATAAGTGTGTGATTAACTTTAAAGAAACTACCATAAATTCAACCAAAGTCATAGACGCATTTTACTCTACTATTAGCAAAATATGAGAGTCTAATTGATTCACATTCTGGCCAATATTCCTTTAACTGTCCTCACTCCAGGGTTGTGAAACACGGCTGCATCGCTGTGGTTCCATTTTGCGTTACCCTGACACTAAGATGTTTGAACCCCTGTTCTGCTCATGGGCTAGTCCCATGTCTTTTTTTTTTTTTGTATATTTCTTTTGTGTAGATTTTATCTTATTATTGAATTGTAAGAAGTGGTTATATATTCCAAATATAAACTCTTTACTAAATGAATGTATTGTAAATATTTTCCTATAGTCTGAAACTGAAATGTTCATTTCCTTAATCGTGTCTTTAGAAAAGCAAAACTTTTACATGTTGATGAGTTCATCTCTATATAATTTTGGAGATTATTAGAATTTTGCTTCTAAGAGATTTCTTAACATTTATTTTGAGAAATTTTACATTTATAGCTTCAGTACATGTCAAATTAATTTTGTGCAAAAGATAAGGTAGAAGTCAAGTGTTAAGTGACTCCCCATCCTACCAGATGCAAGAGTTGGGGTTCAGATTGGGTACAGCTGGCCCCAGAGCCAGTGCTTCCTGTCTGTCCTCCCCCCCGCCCCATCCTCTGGACATCTGACTGTGGGAGCTGAGACAAGAACGGGTGTTGCCCTGTTCTGCTTTAGTGGGGGATGAGGTAGCAGCTCAGATTTTTAGTCTCTAGGAAGGTCCACAAAAGACCACAAAGATACCACCTGGGAGTATTGATTCTATAGTTCCAAATATACTTTAGGTGAATTCTGAATACAGAATCCACAAATAATGATATATTTAATGCCCTAAATCCAGATAACAATACTTTCAAATAAGTCAAGGTAGAGATAAGAATGAATTCAGGTATTGGGTCTTGAGTTGTGCCAACACACACTCCCACAACCCATGGGGACAGTGGAGAGGGAGGAGTTAGTGGGAGAAGAGAGGAGGGGGCTGGGGGTGGGAGGATTAGGGGGACGGGAACAATCTTCAGCTCAGTTATCTGTGAAAGGCACCAGTAAGTATGAGGAGAAGTGGAAGAGTATCTTAAAAGCTAAATGATGAGACTTTCAGGACATGACCAAAGTGAACAAAGGAAGGAAAAGCAGATTTTGACCACATGTAGATTGTTCATAATCTTGGCGATAGCAGTTTCAGTGACTGATTGAAGTAAAACTAGATTAACATGCCGGCTCGCCCTTTCTTGTGATACTTCACTAAGAAGAATGTGTTTCAGTTTCATCCATTTAATACAAAAGATATAAAGTCTCCTTCTATTTATGGCTTAATAGTATTCCATGGTATACATATACCAATGTACTCAATACTAATATGAATCCAGTAAATGATCTAAAACACACCCACATAAGGGAAAATCTCAGTTGAAGTTGGGGGAGGGGGACCTAGGGACAGGGGAGATCGGTGAGCTCTCAGTAATGGGCACAACGTAAGGGAGTATGACACACCTTTTGGATGTCCGACACAACTACAAAAGGGACTCTACCTAATGAATGCAAATATTATAACCTAGTTGTTTGTACCCTCACATTAACCTGAAATTTAAAATATATATATATTTCTGCTATATCTGCCTAATAAACTATCCCAAATTAGTGGCATAAAATAAGATTTTTTTTTTAATGCTTGTGACTCTATGAACCAGAAATTTGGTTTGGACAGAGCAGGGATGATCTGACCCTGTGCCATGTGTCCAGCTTAGTTGGCATGGGCTCCCATGGTTGGGGATGGCTAAGGGAGCTTGGCTGGGCCACGGGTCTGGGCTTTGATTCTCTCCCTGAATCTGCTGGAGCTGGATCGTCCAAGGGGATCCTACCCCACATCAGCATGGGCACTGGCGGGCATTGCTCTTCTCTCCATGTGCCTGGACTGGTGGACTGGGCTTCCTTGCAGCATGGCAGTCTCAGGACAGCTGGCCTGTTTACATGTCAGTGTGTTCCCCGTTACTCATTCCAGGAGATGAGGAAGGAAACTGAAAGTCTTCTTAGAACTTAGCCTCCAAGTTGCATATATAGTCTGCAATTTAGGGATGAGAGACAACAGGAGAAACAAAACCACTGTGGGTAAGAGCACATGAGATTTGTTGTGCAAATGGACAGGCTGTAAACAGCTTGTGGCTCAGTAAGTCTACTCATCATCACAGGTGGAAAGGCAGGATGCAGGCCATGATGTCGCTAGGGAGGGAATTTAGTAATGGAAGAAAAGAAGTTTCTTTTCTATTTGACTTTATTTTCTCACTTAGATGAGAAGAAAAGTCAACAGTAGAAGTGAGGTGGGGGTCATTGAGCTTTAATTTGAAGAATACGGGGCATGTTCTGGAAATTACAATTGTGTGAAGCTTCTAATAACATGAAATAGCAAAGTCTTCAGAAGATGTCTAGAAGATGCTTGTCTTCATTACCAAATCTGCTTCTTTGTCCTTACTGTTGGTGCCACTTGTAGCTCTTCCTCTCTCAAGTAGATTTTCAAAATGGAGGTGAAGTATAGTGATAGTAATATAAAGAGGTCATACATAGCTTTAGTTATACATTTACCCCATTTTCAGATCTAAATTTGTAACTCATATAGTGAAAATTAATTTGTGAAGACAAAGACAAATGATTGGATTTTATTTGTAAAATTCTTTACATATAATTACATTCTAATCCAAGACGTCATACCACTGAGCTGGTGGGAGATCCAAGCTGTTTATCTTAGGGAAACCTTACTGTAACCTAAGTTGGCACAAACTAACGGGTGGCCATTGTTACTCCCTCCCTTTGCCTTCTGGAATCTTCATCACTCAAGGAGTCCTTTAAAGACATAGTTCTGTGGCTCATTGCATCATGGAAATCTCCCACAACCTGGTGCTCCAGGGCTGTGTGTACAGCTTTTTGAAGTGCAGTGGTTCTGTGCTTACTTCTCTTAGGTCTTTTCACTTACTGAGAAGAAGCCAGGAAACAGAGTGAGATTTTCTCTTCTTAAGGACCAACTGAGACCATCCCCCTTGAAAAGTCCTCACCTTATCACGCTTCTATCCAACTGTGTCCTGGATAGGGGGCTCTCTGGGCTCCTCTCCTGGCAAAGGGTCCTGGAGGATGGTCCTCTCTTACATCACTTGTCTGGATTAAACACTATTATAGCATCTATCATATTTATTTGCTTATTAGTTTCTTTGCTGGATCCCATGTTATAACAACAGCACAGTTATCTGAAGTAACTGTCTACTGAAACCATTTGCTGTTGGGAGAATACACTTCTAGAGGCCAAGAAAAACATCACTGCATCTCACACACTGTGCAAACAAAGGCACAGGATGGGTTGCATGAAGTAGGTGGCCGGATGAATTCGTGCTTACTGTCTTGGGTGCTGTGATCAGTTATCTACCCTTTCACATGCTGTATCGCCACATGATGATACTAAAATTAAATACCTGTCTGGTGCCTTACAGTTTACAAAGCATTTTAGGAAACATTAGATTATTTACTCCTAAAATAATTCTGTAAGGACAGATGTTATTATATTATTAGTTTTCCCATTTTCTCCTTTTCCTTTTATCTGTTAGTAGGAAAAAAATTGAACCCTTGAAAAATTGTGAAATATAGTGGGTTACATAGGAGGTAATAATTCCTGATGGACTTGTTTGAATCTAGTTCCTCTGTTTTAGGGGGGGAAATTATATTTCTACCACAATCACATTTAAGTCCATTCTTGAAATAAAGTGCAACTTATGTCTTCCTATGTCTTCAAAAGTAAATTTGCAAAAAGGAGCAAGGGGGCCACCCTTACCAGCAGCTCCACACATGCCAGATGCGCCTCTGCTCTGCTCACACGATGGAGGCAACGACTACCACGTTTAAACTCCACTGCCCTCAAGGATGATGACTGGAAGTTTACTTCATATTAGCATTCATTTTATAGATTTTCCTCTCTGCCTAGAAAAATTGCTTCAACTCTACTCACCATGGCAACAAAACAGCTGAAGATTCTTACAGCTTGCCTAGTGAAGAAAAATACTTGAAAATATCTTTTGCTGCTAAAATTGGTTTTGTTTTCACAGTACCACATGAAATGTGGTTGAGGGGGGGATGAGGGATCTCACCATGTATTTCAAAGATGGATTCACCCAGGAGGAGCATTGACCAGGTACCAGAAAGAGAGGAGAAGAAGGAAAGAACAAAAAGAAAGAAGCAAGAAAGATAAACAGGGAGGCAGGGGTCGGGGGTCAGGGGGTCAGAAGTCAGGTGGGCAGGGAGGCAGGAGGGCAGGAAGGCAGGGGGAAGGGGGCAGGGAGGCAGGGGGCAGGGGGGCAGGAAGGCTGAGCATCAGGGAGGCAGAGAGGTAGGGGTCAGGGGGTAGGGGGGCAGGAAGGCAGGAGGGCAGGGAGGCAGGGGGCAGGGGGCAGGAGTCAGGTGGGCAGGGGGGCAGGGGGCAGGAAGGCAGGAGGGCAGGGAGGCAGAGCGGCAGGGGGGCAGGGGGGCAGGAAGGCAGGAAGGCAAGGGTAGGGGGGCAGGAGGGCAGGGAGGCAGGGGGCAGGCCGCTTCACGTTTATGTCCTGGAAGACATACCTATCCACACGTGAGCTCCCACAAACCATCCTTCACTGACCTCATGCATGCACTTGCTGTTGGATATCTCCCATTCATCTGCTATTTCTTACAAATGGATATGATTTCCTTGAGGGCAAGGACCATGCCCTTATCCATCTTTGGACCCACATTGTTTTTTTTAAGTGTGTGTTGAATAAAAGAATACATTAAGATTTTTATTGAAGAATCAATAAAATACAAAAGTTAAATAATGCTTAACTTTAAACAACTTTAAAAATCTTGGCGTGAAAGGAATTATAAGGATATAATTTTTCATGAATGTATTATTTTTGGCAAAACATCTTAACTGGGCCATTTTCCTTTTTCCCTTGGAATTGATTGGCCAAGAAAGTTAACATCAGACTGAATTAAACTAAGCAAATTTGAAAAGGTAAATGTGTGGCCAGATAAGTTAGGTAAAGGATTACAATGTCATTGAAATAAAATGATTGGGTTTATTTTTCATGGTGGACTCAGTGTAGGTACCTGAGATTTGATCACATGTCTTGGAGAGCAGGTGAGTGTCAGTTCACTGTGTTTCCTGTGAAGGAGAAAGCATTCCCTGGGAACTTAGTTTTTAGAGTCTGAGGGCCATACAGATGTCATTCTGCTCTTGGTGCCCAGTAAGTCATAGTCTGCATTTGGGGGGACATGTATCAGAACATAGTGTCACATGTTTAACTATCAGCTATCCAGGAAAAAAAAAAAAAGCTCACGTTTGTAGTATTTGCTGATTTCTGTGGTGTAAATACTCCTCCCCCAACCAAATTCAAGATATCCACACAACATAACTGAATGCAGAGTTGGGAACGAGGGTATATGGTACATGATGTAGCACTGGGGTCATGTGGATATGAGAGCGGTAAATACTCTTCAGAACATAGAAAGGAGTAAAATAATTAGGACGTGATGGGTCTTGGGTATTTATACTTTTGTTTTGATATAATTAATTTGCAATGAAGGTCATGTTTAAAAACCTGAGCAATCATCTCCCCCATGTAGATAGAAGCCAGCTCTGACACTCCACGGGACACTGGCTCTATAGTCCTGTCTTTGATTACTGTAAGACAGCAGGTATGCTGTGATACTGTTCAACCCAGGACCTCATGGCCTGAGTAATGAGCTATGCAGTCTTCACCTGACTGTATGACGGTAGCACAGACACACAGCACCAGGTGCCCGATGCACGTGACTGTAGAACAAGGGCTACGGAGGACACACACAGGCAGAACAGTAGCCAAGTGCAGTGTTCTCTTGTTCTCTTGCCATTCAGCAAGGAGTCAGCAGGAGCTGGACAGAGCTCAGCATGCCTCTGGAGAGAGGATGGCGGAGAGTATGCACTACTGTGTGACAATGGGGCTTAACCTCGTTTGAAAATTAGTGTCTGAGGGTGCTCTTCCATGGAATCGACTTGGACTTGCTGGCCAGGCTCTCACTAGGGGGACCTAGCGCATTCTTGATGTGCTTTCCTTCAGCCCATGCCAACCTAGATGGTTCCCAAAATGAAATAAATGAGATCAGGCGATGTAATTGTTTCTTCTCTCAGGCTAAATTCTAGTTTCCCCAAGTCATCCAGTTTTCTTGCATCCCAGAATATCTTGGGTCTCCTTTGGAGGTAGGTAGTGAGGTTAAGGTATTCTTGTGGATTCTAACAGCTGGAGGGAAAGGTGACATTACAGGCAAAGCTGGGCCGTTGATAGCCTGGCCAGAGGAGGGAAAGAAGTGGACGTAACCAAGGGAGGGTTGTGGAACCAGCAAGAACTCAGGTGTGTGATGTCAGCTTTGGAAGACGGCCAGGCTTCCTCCCACTAAACGGAAACGGGCTGCCTGCCTTTTGCACCACAGTCTTCAGCAGAATGTCCAGGAAGTGACTAAACCAGCTACTCCAGAGACAAGATCAGCTGGAAACTACAGAACACAGTAGAGAATGGAAGACCCGACTCTTTCTACTGCTGCAGGACACGCAGATCCGTCACATGCGGGGCTCTGTCTGAGGATGAGGTTAATGTCAGAGACTGAGCGTTTTCCCTGAAGAGCATTGAGCAATCCCTCAAAGGGCTCTTCAAATTATCCCATGATGCTGAGTTTCATACAGTGTTTAAATTATATTTTTCTACTTCACAGTGGGAAAGGAGCTACAAGGAAATAAGAGAGAAGGAAAAAAGATGAATTTTCTTAGGACATTCAGTTTTGGTGTTGATAAATCCACAACTTTTCCATGAGACATTCTTTGCAATCCAATGCAGATTTCCATTTGGGGGAAGTGCCAATCTTAGTCCATCCACTTAAGTGTGCGAGACATTACATTTTCCCTATTATTTTCATATTTCAATTTATTGTTTAAGTATTCTTCAAATACTGGTGAAAACAAATTAATATGTCAAAATCTGTGTCCCCCTATTTATCTTCCAATTGTACAAAGCAAATGAAATTCACAAAAAAATTAAATGATGATTTCTCACTCATTGGTCAAACGGTCATTGGATAATGAAACTAGTCGTACCCCACATCTCCCAACGCATACCGAAGGGGCATTTCCATTTATGGATAACATTTGCCGAGCAGCTCCCCGATTTGTCCCTAGCCTGAGAACCCCATTCTTTTAGAGACTTTTCAGCCAAATTCACGGGAAACTCTCCACCTTTCTTTGGATCCTCATTTGTTTAATTAGTACTTTTTAGAACACTTTAAATGCAAGATTTAGAATCCCAAGGTCAGATGTCAGGAAAAGAAAAGTTTTTCATCAAAGTGTCTTCCATTTCTAACATTACTGAATAGCCCAGTTAACATTACTAATCTCAGCTGCTGTGATTTCACAGCTTTCTGCAGGTAAAAACTCCTGGAGCTAGACCATCTTTCAGGTTGAGGAGTTTCTGCATCTTTGTTGATTGATTCTATTGGTTTCTACATGCATCACTCATGTTTCCCAAATTATTTGCTTAGTGTTGAACACAAAGTCTCACGAATCTCAGTCTCTGTGTCTGTGGTTAGTTTGTCCTCTTGTGTTGGTTTGAATAGTTGTGCTTTTGCTCCCCACTGCTTTATTTTTTTTTTTACAAAATTAGTTAATGATCGGTGGACTTTACTGCATCTTCTTTTTCCTTAAACAGCTCTTATATGTCTTTCTTTTGATAATTTTGTCAGTTTCTCTCTTTTTAACTGATTCTTACTGTTGGCTCATTTTAGTTTTATTTTTTCTCACTTTTCTTTTATTTTTATTTTTCCAGCTCATTGAATTGGATGCTTGGGTGATTATTTCTTCTTAATGGAGGATGCAATTTTTATGGCCACTTTTTTTCTTGAGTGTGATTTTGGTTCTGGCTAATGTAATATAATATTTTTGAGAAGTTATCTTGTATTTAGTTCAATAATTTTTTTCTTACTGCAATGTTACCCTTTCCCCCTCCAGGTTTAACCAAAAGTGATTTAAAGAGAATGTCCACCTCTTGGATTGTAGGATATTCTATTTTCTAGTTTTTCTTTATTTGTTGTTATTATATATTGATTAAAAAATAAGGCCTTCCCTTCTAGTTTGGATTGTTTGAAGTTTTCTTTACCATTTTTTGTAGCTATTCCAGATGAATGGTCGCCTTGCTGACGGGTGTCAACATAGGTAAAGACAGCTGAGTTCACAACACATGGAGACTCCAGGAGGCTGAATCAACCTCTGTTTAATTGTCTAAAGGTTACAGCTATATAAACACAATACCGGTAGGTAGCAAAAAAAGATGAGCAATATTTTCAGACACAGTGAACGTTTGTCCCTAAAATTTCTCACCAGAGAAAAACAGCTGAAGATGATGATATGTGAGTGAACCAAGGTCATGTTGGAACTCGTTAAAGAATAAGAATGTCTCTCTAGATCCACTTTGGTATCTATCAGTCTTTAGAAATCCTGCTAGTAGTCAAATTGGAATCCACGTTGGAAAACATCCCACTGGGCCGGGCATGCTACATCAATCTCTGAAGTACTTTGTGTGATTTATCAGTAGGAAAGCAGGGACCCCAGGCATAAAGAAGTCCTCACTCATCACCTGCAGACATGTGTAGTTCAGTCTGGCCTGAACCAGTTCCTGAATGCAGTATCTGAGGGGACCAGTCTCCAGACAGCTGAAGAGTAATGTGTAAAATGTCTTAGACCAGCTGAAGCACTCCTCAGACATGTAGTTAAGCACATGATCGCTTAACAAAAAGGCGTATTCTCTGCTTTCATAGTATGGAATTCATTGCATTGGGTAATCTTTCTGTTCATCGAAATATCTAAGTCCTATTTATCACTACCTTGTGCACACACAGCGCCACAAGTGAGCTCAGGGTCGACTTGGTCACCACGCTGCTTCTCTTTTTCCTTGCATTGCTTGTTATTCTGTTTTAGGAATGTCTATGACATTTCCTTACATGATAGATATTCATAACCACTAATTTTGCCTGTGCATTGCACGTTTCATCAGTATAAATTGCCTTCTCTGTGTCCTACAGAGTTGAATAACTCTGCATTTAACACTGACTGGTATCATGACTCTCCATTTGTGCCTGGCACACTGGGCCCATCTGACCATTCTGAGTCACTTTGTTCCAGTGACTTACATGCAATATAGAGTTATATTTTATACTGTAATTCCACCTGGAAGTGTTACTCATTTAATGGCTGAGTTGAAATAATTAAAGTCTCTTGATAGGGTAAACGTGGGTGTTTTTGGTTTTGATCGTATTTTGTTGCTATATCTCTATTTTTATTTTGTAATTTATTGCCTGTTTGTGTGTGTTAGCATTGTGTTTTTCTTCTGATCATTTGGAAGCTTTGAAATTTTATTCTATTGGCCATCTTTACAGCTACAACTAAAACTTTGTTACAAACCTCCTAATTTTACTTTTCTCTGACTCATATCAACTAATTACATAAAGTCAGAAGCAAATATTAGAGATTACTTATAAATAAATTCAGAATTAATAAGTGATGATACTAAGTGGTAACTATGTAGAGATATTAAGTTACTGTAGCTAAAAAGCCTTCTGCCTGCAAGATTATTTTTTCTACCTTACATATGCTGCTGGTACCCCCAGCATAATTGCATGATTTTGTAGATGTTTCTCAAATCAGTTCTCAAGTTCACAAAGGAAATGGAGGTCACGAATGGGACTTCACCGACTCTTGAGATCATGAAACGTGGTCGGTCTCAATGCAAACAAGTCACAGTGTGACTGGCATCATTTAACTCTGCTTTTTGCTGACTGGAGCCTTCTTCCTACCATGGAGGTTTCCCTCCGTTCTGGCTTTCCACTCCATCTCTCTCCCATTCCTTATGTTCACCAAAACTGGAGCTTTTGTAGTGGTTTTTCCCTCTCTTTCTTGCCTGTCCCCACACCCTGACCGTCTGTTACACTATTGGGTATAGTGTCCCCCACCCAGCAGCTCAATTCATAAAGATGACACGATCAGAACCGTGGTAACTGAAGAGAAGTTGAGCATCATCGATACACAACATGCTCAGGACCAAAACTTGATTCCCAAACAAACAAGTGTTACTGCTGAGACATCTGATCTTATGGATTTTACACATGTAAATTGTATACAAATAAATTCAAGGAGAATAGATGAGTAGAAGCACAAATTATATATTTTTCAAATATGTCAGTAAAGAACAAAAGATGGCTATCAAGCTTTTCCAATTGTACTATAGCATTGCTTAATTAGAAGAAAAGTACTGTATTTAAAATATAATAAATAATTTTTCATAATAATATTTATTCATACATATAAATTGAATGTCAACAATATTCTCAGAGAAGGGTCATAAATCTGAATATGACATAGCCTTTTCATATAGTTTTATAATTTTTAATAAGAAAAGTAATTCATGCATTTACAGAAAATAAAGAAAAATAATGATGGAAGAAGAAACAGATATATGTAGTAGAATAATAGACAGATGGATAGTTATATGGAATTACCATCCTATTTATTATATTACACAAACTTATTTCACTTTTATGAAAACATAAATATGTATTAAACATTTGTATTATGTTTACATATTCTTCCTTAGGCTTTTTCTATTTGCTATTAAATACATGTATAATATTAATAATTTTCCACATCATTAAAGGGCTAATTTAACGCTTTGTAACAATTTATTAAATAGATACACCTAATTCCTTTATGATTTTTTATTGCTCTGTATGAATATATTCTTTTTCCTTTTCAAAATATTAAAGAGACCCAAATGGTTTTGCTACATGGCTTGAGTTAGTGCTATAAATGTGCTTGTCACCTGGGTGGTGTTCAGCCTGCCTGTCTGGTAGGTTTTGCCCCTTCCCCCCCAGCCCCCCTCCCCCTGCCTGATTTCTAATGATTTTTACTTTCCTCTGTGCACCAGCTGTGCCCATCAGTCAGTTCCAGTTTATTAGAGAGTGGGTAAGGTGTTTGCTTTTATATTCTTGAGATACCGCATTTAGGATAACAGTCTCCAATTCCTCCCAAATTGCTGCAAAAATCATTAATTCATCCTTTTTATGGCTAAGTAGCGTTCCACGATTTCCATATGCCACATTTTGTTGATCCACTCAACAACTGATAGGCACTTGCATTGATTCCAGATCTTTGCAACTGTGATTGTTCTACAATAAACATTCAAGTGCGGGTGTCTTTTGATAAAATGACTTCTTTTCCTTTGAATAAACACCTAGTAGTGGGATTATAGGATAGAGTGGTAGGGCTACTTTTCGATCTTTGGAAATCTCTCTACTACTTTACACAGGGTTTGTACTAATTTGCAGTCCCACCAACACTGTATCAGCCTTCCTTTCTCTTTGCATCTGGCCAGCATCTGTTGTTTTGGGCCTTTTAAATAAATGCTATTCCAACAGGAGAAAGGTGATCTCTCATTGTGGTTTTAATTTGCATTTCCCTGATGATTAATAATGTTGAATATTTTTTCCCACATATTTGTTGGCCATTTGTCTATTTCCTTTTGAAAAACTCCTGTCCATGTCTTCTGGCCAATTTTTAACAGATTTTTTTTTCATTCTTCTTTTCTTTAATAGTTTTTATTTCTGATTTTTTGAGTTCTTTGTAGATTCTAGCTCTTAGCCTTTTATTAAATGTGTAGATTGCAAATATTTTCTCCCATTCTAACGGTTGTATATTTGGTCTATTTGTTATTTCCTTCACTGTGCAGAAGCTTTTTAATTTTAATCAATATCCATTAATTTATTTTTGTTGGTGGTGAAATTGCCAGTGGGGTCTAAGTCATAAATTCTTCGCCTAAATGGATATCTAGAAGAATTTTTCCCTTCATTTTATTCTAGAATTCTTACAGTTTTATACCTTACATTTACGTGTTTTATTTAGCTTTAATACATTTTTGTGAATGGTGAGAGATTTTGTTTCATTATTCTGCACGTGACTGTCCGTTTATTGAATTTGGCTTCTTAAAAGGCATGTATGACAAACTCACAGCTGTCATCCTACCGAATGGGGAAAAGTTGAAAGCGTTTCCCCTAGGAAGTGGCCCAGGACTGTCACCACTTCTACTCAGCATAGTGCTGGAAGTCTTAGAAAGTACAAATTTTGAGCAAGAATCCAGTACACAAATAGCTATTTATAAATTGGATGTGACTTCATATGGTTTCATTTATAAAAGGGACTGTAATTGTTTTTCTCAGAATTGCATATATACATATATATATTAATTTTACCATGAAACGTTTCTACTGAAAACGTCTCTGTTCTCTTTGCAGTCTCTTTTCTCACTTCCGTAGTGTGAGGAGTCATCCTCACTCCAAGAAAAGCTCTGCTCTTCTACAAGGTGTGACTGTTCTGGGGCTCAGCTAAAATCACTGAGGATTCTCCAATTGTTCTGGTCAGAGTTGAGCATTTTTCACCTTGTGGGAGTTCTGGGAGGAGTTCTCCCATGACTCCCTAACCTTTTTTCCCCAGAATTTCAAAGCTCTGCTTTATGCAGGTGGGCCTGGCACTCAGCAATGGCTCCCAGGCATTTCTGCACAGTCTGCAGGGCTCTGGTGCCCAGAGACTCCTTCTTTCTGGGGCTCGCTCCCACAACTGCAGCCCCAGCATTTCAGTCCCCTCAGTGGGCGTGCTGGGCTCTTTGTTCCCTCCTTTGCACTACAGATTAGAAAATTCCCTGTTGCACAAGACTGGATTACAATCCCTGGACTCACTTCACTGACGTGCTTTCTCCACAGCAGCACAGCCCGAGGCTGCTCATCGCTTTGTGTCTGAAACAGTTGTATGGCGTCTCCCCGTATTTCTACTTCCTTATGACGGTAGGTTACATCTTGTCCCTGTCCCTCAATCATTGCTGGGAGCAAAATTCTATTTTGTTTCCATTATAAGTGAGAACACAAAATTCATTGGACACTTTGTTTTCATTTTGTTCTTGCATATGTTTGATTTATCTTTCAATTGTGCTTGGATTCCATCTCCTTTTGCTTAGATAATATTCTTGACCCACTGCTTCAGAAGGACATTCTGGATGGTATGTGTGTGTGTGTGTATAACAGGCGCTTGAACATTGAGGTAGCTATTTCTTTTACCCTCATGCATGTTCACTGTCTTGGGTATGTAAAAATTCTCAGAGGAGATTTATGTGTGGAATAATCTGTAAATATTGTTCCTCTTCCTTTAGCTTCCGAGATTTCAAATACAAATGCTGATGATGTGATTCATGACCAGCGTGTTGAAGCACACACAGTCAATATTACACAGTTTGACCTTTTTGCAGGATAAGTACTCACATGGGAACAGCTCTCAGGCAAACTCGCTCAGTTTCTGACTCTTCCCCTTAGCCAAGAGACTTCTGGTAGTTACATAGTATTTTTATGCCCTATTCTCTTCACTTATAAAATAAGTCTGTATCAAAATATAGTACCTACCTTAGAGGGTTATTGTGAGGATTAAATATGTTTTTATATGTAGTGTTTCATAGGAAGTGCTCAGTTAATGTAAAGTAATAATGTTATCCGAGAAATCATGATGAAGTTACTTTGTAATAGTCAAATGCATTCTTCTCTTTGAATACAGTTCCTTTACCCACTTACTGCTCTAAGAATCACCAGCTACATACCCTGCTTCTCTTTCCAATCCAAGACCAAGCATATGCATACAACAGCTCAATCTTTCTCATTTTCTTCTTAAAATTGAATCGTAACTGTGAACATTGATGCATTTATGGGGTTCAGTGTACTGATTTGATACAATGTGAAATGCTTACATTGAACAGATTAATGCATCCATCACAATTATACTCTTTTCTTAACAGTTTTGAAATGTACCATTGCATCATGCACATTAGGTGAGGTCCCCCCAATAACCCTCCTCCTCCTGCCTCCGCTCTCTCTTCTCCTCTCTCTCCTCTTCCCTTCTTTCTGGACTATAGTTACGTTTTACCCTTCGTATGAATGTGTAGGTGCTTATATATTGATTTCATAGTAGCATTGAGTACATTGGACACCTTTCCCCCCCATTCTTGAGATACTCTACTAAGAATATATGTTCTACTAAGAAAAAGATGTGATGTCTCCATCATTTTTTGATGGCTGCATAGTGTTCCACAGTGCACATATACCACAATTCATTAATCCATTCATGGGTTGATGGGCACTTGGGCTGTTTCCATGTCTTGGCAATTATGAATTGGGCTGCAATAAACATTCTGGCGCAAAATATGAAAAAGGAGATCATTTTTCTAAGTAAGCGAAGTGTTATAAGAATGAAAAAGTAAATACCACACGTACTCAACACTAAATTGGAACTAGATGATCAATTCTTATGTGCACGTGTGGAAGTAAGACTCAACAGAAATCACATAGGTGTGGTGGGGGGAGGGGTTGGGGAAACCCATACCTACCTGGCACAGTACACACGTTCTGAAAGGCACACTTATAACTTTGACTTACAATGTAAGCAAACTATGTAATCAAACGTGTGTATCCCTATAATATTCTGAAAATAAAATAACTAGCCTGAGTGGAAAAAGATACATAAATATAAAGGTGAAAAATAAAAGCAAAATGTTCATTTCAAAAAAACCAAAAGGGACACTTTTGGTTGTTTAGCACATACTTTTCAAAGTTTGAAATTTTTTTGTCTTTTTGCACATTATGATTACATATGTTGTATTTATAAGAGGTAAAATGTGGAGGCAAACCTCAAGTCTGAGCAGCAGGAATTAGTTGATGTAGTCACTCAATAAAATAAAATGATAAATATTAATAAGACCATTAATAATAAAATTATAATAAAATATTATGAAACCACTGTAAAAGATTTTTATAAAACCGATATGAACATATGGTTATACTGGTGATGTAACATAAAATCATAAAGGTAGCATTAGGTATATAGACACACACACCTATATATGTGGATGTATAAATAGATGTGTATAAATGTGTGTGTATCTATATGTATAGATCATATGCTATTATCTTAAGATGCTACATATTGGCGTTATCACTTTTAAATTCAGCGAAAAATTTGTTTGGCCAATGTATGCTATCCAAGAAGCTGTTATTTATTATCCTTCTATACTTTTGCCACCACTAGTTCTGTTGGTCTTCTAGGAGCGTGTGAACAGCATTTCCTATATTCTTAGACAGCAAAGTACATGCATTACAGGCATGTGTGTGTACATGTGTGTACTTGTGTGTGTACGTGTGTGTATATTACATCATTCTCACTCTCTCACATAGTTCTTCCATGTGACTGGAAGTGGCACTGTTTTTTTTTTTTTTATTTTGTCTGTTTCTTATTCATCTCTTCGTTCTCCTTTTGAAAGCTTTTTGGGAGCAGCTCAAGGATGAAGTAGAGGAGATAATTTGTTTTATATTGTGTGAAAACATGACAAATGAAATAAGACAGCTTAAAAACCATTTTCTACTTTAAACTTGATACATTTCATAAACAAAGACCAATCCTGTTTGCAAGGACAAAACAGAATTCCCCAGGTAGTGACTCCTTGAATTCAGATTAGCCATTTGATGCAGGACTGAAATGTCTTCAAAAT
Source organism: Galagoides demidoff (assembly GCA_963574575.1). Taxonomy (NCBI): domain Eukaryota; kingdom Metazoa; phylum Chordata; class Mammalia; order Primates; family Galagidae; genus Galagoides; species Galagoides demidoff. The sequence continues at coordinate 21,048 of CAUYQV010026623.1, read as the reverse complement.
GTTTCTTGTTGTCAGAATCACCCATTTTCCATACATTTACTCAAATGCCTTTTGAGCCATGGGTTTGGAATCAATTCAGGCCATCAAACCCCATAAATTGTGATTTTGGCCATGAATTTCCCATGGTTAGGAAATTAAAATGCATAAAACATTAAAGGATTTTAATCCTTCAATTATGAACTTACCATGGTTTCTCCATATCACTTATCATTTTCAGTGACAAATAAGTTTCAGAATGATTTGTCATGATTTGACAACACCATTCATTTTAACTCATCACTTCCTGTTGGGGGTAAAATCATGAATCTGGGCTACTTAAACATTCTTTTCTTCTCTTCCTCTACCTCACAGCTAACTTTTGTTACTTCTGGAGTACTGTAATAGACAGAAGCCTCAGTAATTGATAGAAGTGGACAGATAATTCCTGGGAATGTACACTCAATCTTTTCCAAACCTTGCCTTATTGTACTGCTTTGATGAACTTTTGTGAAGTACATGTCCTTTAACCAGATGCAAGGAAGTTAAAAATTTAAACTAGCTAAGAAACTCAGCGAGACTCACATAATTTACCAGCTGGGGCGCCAGCCTATAGTTTCATGCTCATTTTAATCTTCATTCTCTCTGTCCTCACAGTTCAGTCAACCTCTTATCCTTATCCATGTAAATTTATCCCAAACTTTGATCCTACATAAATGTTTCTAAAACATTATTCTGAGACTACCAATGCCTGGCTCAAAATTATCATGGATTCCATACTGCTTTTTCAACTTTCTAAAATACGGTTCCCAGACTTACTTGTTACTCTTTAAGAACATATAACTGTGCTCCACTCAAGTCAAAATACGATCCTTGAGTATATTCTAGTGTTTTTGCCTTGAAGGCAAGTCACCCTATTCTCCACAGCTCCCAGTATCATCTTACTCATCAAGCTTCACCGTAAATGTTCTAGTGATGTAACTTATCTGATCACATCCTCATAGCCCACTGAACTCTTGTAGTACTTTTAATCCCAAATTATATTATGATTTTTTTCACTCTTTGTGTTATCAAATTTATACACCATTTTGTATAAAAAGTTAACAAAGCAATGTTTCCTTTTAAGATGCCCATAATTAATAGTATTAAAATATAAAATAACTAATTATGTCCTCCAGACTCAATGTAGCTCTGAACCACGGAGGTGGGTATTCTCTCTCCCTCACCTCTTCAACTCCTCTGTCTTTAAACAGCGTCTTACTAGAAGTATGGGCTCAGAAAGTGTCTGTTAACTTCATTTCGACTTTTAAATAAGCATTTCCTTAAAAATGAAGGCAGGCTAAAAACACAATTAACGATGTCTTAACTATTTTATGCATTCTTTTCATAATTTTTCTTTTAGGGATCCATGCCATCCTCAGAAGACCTGCCTATTTCAAAAAAGGAAAGAACTTGATGTTTAAATTTACAATATTTGCTTAAATTCATTTTGCTTATATGTGAAATCCCATTTTAAGTATTCTACCTCAATCTTTAATTGTATGAAAGAGAACTTGGCTACATGCAAGTGACATGGTCACTCTGTGAGGAATAAAGTGTCTTCCTCCCGAAGTCAGACTAATCAACAAGCCGGTAAATCATTTTGTGAGGAGTCAGGTGGGCACCATGAGACTGGGTGACAATTATCTTGTTCTTTCCTCTCCTCTCTGTTCATAACCTGGAGGGTTTTTGTCAAGGTTCCAGAAACATTCAAGTGGTGTTTTGTTAACCCAATCTTTGCGCCCACCCTGCTGTGCGTCACCTTCTGTCCTGTCCTGTAGCACCTGGAGGAGCAGGTTTTCCCTGTGCCCAGGAGTTCCCGGAAAGAAAGAGGAGGAAAGAGACAAGAGCCATTGGTCAAGGATGCCTGAGTAGTGGGCGGGACCCAGAAAGGAGCACGCCATTCGCTACAGCTGCTGTGCACCTTGTAAAAGGCCACGCCCCTTCTGGGAGGCTGGCATCCTAAGACAGGCTGATACTAAGTCACAGAGACCATCATTTTGATCCAACTTCAAACAGTTACCAAGGGCCTTTCTGTTTCCAGAGCTTAATTCCCTGTGTGGAGCAGTTTGGTCCTCCCAAGAACCATAATCCGTGAGGGAGTCCCTAAGATATGTTTTTTAAGACATGCCCACAAGAGGAATAATTTCTGGAGCTCTGTTGTGCAGCATGATTACTATCATTAACAACGTCATATTATATACTTCCAATTTTCTAAGAGAGTAGATCTTAAGGATTCTTGTTGCACACAAAGAGATAGTAACTGTGTGAGATGATGCTGGTGTTAACTAACCAGATTGTGGTAATCATTTCATAATGTATACATACATCAAAACATCACTTGGTCCACCTTCAATATAGACACTGCAATTTGCCAATCATACCTCCTTAACCTGGAAAAAAAGGATGTGGCCTTGATACCAACCTCTGGGCAAGGGCATTACCTGTGCTCCTGATAAGGTAAATAAAGGACAGAAGTCACATCCAGGGCATCATTCCTACAATTATGATTAATTACGCCTCCTTGCTGATGTCTGGATGCTGGCTATGCCAGGTCAAGGGCATTGTCTGACTGTCTAGTGAGCTGCAGAGTTTGTGTCAAATAACATTATTAATAATGAGTTGTTAATAATTGCTTAACAAACTACCATATTAATATTGATTTTATACAAGTGCATGACTATGTGATACATAGGTATACCCAGTCCTTATTATCAGTTATTCCTTTTTCACGATTTTCTTCTTACTGTTTAAACCAATTAGATAGCATATTTCCCTGAGGCACTTTTGTAAGATGATTATTACCAGAATGGCAAATACTTAAAAGGTAGTGAATTAGTAGGCAGGACCCAGATATCTACAGAAGAAGCAACCAGTCCTGATGGTAAGAAGGTTAAAATCAAATCCTTCTGCCTGGAGCCCTGGCAGATGACTGGACCCACACTGGGCAATGCTGAATGTGTGACAGAGACCGCGAGCACTGGGTCCTCCTCATTACACGGCCTTTCATTACAGCGCGGCCCTTCACGGCCCTTCTCCACTGTGTTGTGAATTAACATCTGTGATATCACATAGTTCATTTTGAGATTCACCTTAATGAGAGAAAGAATATTAACTTCAGAAAAAAATTATAGCAGGCTCTTTTCTGACAACTTGTAGGAAAGCAGAATGATTATAGGCAAATTTATATTGTTGTTGCTAAACATAATATTTTTCTGAAGAAAACAAAATTTTGAAGAAAATGATCAATCATCTTGTACAAAATGTACACACACTTTTGTTGCTGTTGTTAACATGTTGGTAATTTGCTGTTTTCCTTATGGTGTTTGAGTGCAGGTGCACGTGTGTGCCTGTGATGCCCAGTCTGGGTTTCTCTGTCATAGGTAAATACCAAGTGGCCCCCCACTTGGCTTACATGATCCAGCTGTCTCTGCTGTGAGAGCTTTCTCCCCAATGTTGGAAAGAAGTATAGTTTTCAAGGTTACCAGTCTCGTCTTTTCTACCAGGCCAGAAAGCCTGGAAGCCTCCTGATCTCCAGTCGCCCGCTGGTCTCCTTACTGCCTGGCTTCTGCCCCAAGCACGTGAAGCCTATTGGAGGGTTTCCAGCTGCACGGCAAATGCAGCATTCTTTGATTCAATCTTTGAGTCAAGTTCAACCTTCAGTCACCTGGGAACTTCACCTCTCTGGACAGTTTTGATCAGTTCCATGTTCACTCTTACTTACGTTTTATACTATGTACACCCACTTCACAAGCAAATTTATAATTCCTAAAAATCAAATGTGAGCCTCTATTGAGCTGATGTCATTGTCCTATCCTTCAAAAACTTACTTTCATAAATCTCCCATTGGAAACTACCTATCAAAAAACTTCCCTGTACAAACTGCAAGCCTGTGGCTTGGCCCAGCACTGGATTCTGGCCAAATCCTCCCTGTTCTCTTGCTGGATGGCACAGACATCTGGAGGGTTTTGTCCAGTGCCATTTCTGCTACTTGGCATGGGGTCACCTCCGGCTTCAAATGTCTGAGGGTTCAACAGCCTGAAGAAATGTGCATCGGCCTCTAACTGCTGCTGTCACTGAGAGAGGGAGCATTCAAGTGTTACCAACTGACCTCCCACCTGCATCCAGGAATGTGGATATCAAAGGACACAACATTCCCTTAGCTCGAACTTATCACTCAGGGGCGTGGTGTGCCCCAGACATGATAAGCCAGTGGTGACCTGCACCCCCACACTGAAGAGCTGGATGGGGAGAATGAGTCTGACAACTGGTGTACGGACTGAGAGTAGCAGATAAGGCGACAGAAACCACTGGGCTTGTAAATGTGTGTTTGGAGGCTGCAGGTCAGAATGAAAGAGAGTTAGGATCAGAGACTGGGACTGGGCACAGGGTGAGGGGCAGAGTTGCCATTTTCTCTGGTCAGCATTTCTGTAGGAAGCCTCCTTTGTGCACACAGTGGGGCAGCGTGCAGTATTATGAGTGATAGGCGCACCTTTTCCAGCAGACATTCGAGCATTGACTCTCCTTCCACACCTAAAAGGCAAGGCCACCACAGTGGACGAAGAGCACCTTTGAAGAACTACGATGCAAAGACACAGACGCAGTGTTATGATGCCACAGAATTTCTGCCCCAAACATGTTCCAGGCCCCTGAATTCAGCACAGGACTCACGACATAGTAACAGCATCTAGCAGGACCCTTTGTCGCACAGACCCCCATGGAGGGAATACAGGCTCACAGGGAAGATGGAGAGGCATTTTAAGGGCACAACTACACATGAAAGAAAGAACAACAGAATCACTCACACCAGGAAAAGTAAAATTAATAGAAGAGACAATTGACGAATTTAAATTAGTCTCATTAAATATTCTCAAGGACATGAACAAATAAGTATTTATAAAGGAGAACTAAGACTCTATATTGTTTTACATTAACCTCATTTACATTAATTAATTATTCCAACAAGATGGAGTAGTAACTGACCAGATAGGGTACAAGTAGAACGTATCTAAAGATAGATCAATGAACTCAAGTTCAAACTGTGACACTTTCCTGGAAGTTTTACAAAGAAATCAACAGGCAGATGAAGCAAAGGGAAGTCTGGGGTTGTTGAGGAAAGAAGAAATTCATCCACACTGCCATGGAAAAAGTAGTAGCCCACTCCTTTAATATTGAATATGATAACCGAGTTCTTCCTGCTTGATGTATGTTAACAACACAAATTTTCATTAATGAAAAATTACATTCTGAAGAGAAATTTTCCTCCTTGCCATTAGCTAAAACTTTGTATTAGCAGAGGTGCATGATTGTCTTATTCTGACAAATTGTGCAATTTCCTAACCTATAATGGGTTTGGCCAGTTTGTCCCAGGTTTTTTCGCATTTTTATATACACTAACCAAAGCCCTATTTAACATTGCCAAACAGTGTTACCGTGGCAGTGCTTCTAACAGGAGACTTACAAATATTTTTGTAAAAATATTGTGAATGGTCAAGAAGCAATAAATACTACTTGTTTGGTTCTTCTTTGAACTTCTAAACTCTATGCAATCTAACATACTCACAGCTAGAGAACTGTCCTGTATATTTAGAAAGTTATTTTAGAATTATCCTCAAGATGCTTGGCTCATCCTGTTCCCTGCATTCATTCATACCCCTAATATGTATCAAATTATCTTCTTCCACAAGACATCATGCATTGTGCCAAGCACCTCACGTGTGTCATTTTAAACATAACAGTAAAAACAAAGATATGAATTAGGCATAATAACGTGACATTCAGACAGATGAGATTCCTGGTACACTCTAGCCTGATTTTCGTATCTATCAAAAAATGGGTTGTGATTGAAAAATAAAAATACTAGCTAGAAATGGACCAACAGTTCTTCAGTGGATAAGCCTGAAAGCAGGGCTGAAGCCTGATTCCCTCTGAAGCCTTCACCTCTGTGGATGATGGCACCTTCATCCTCAACTCCGGCTGCAGTTTTCAGAACATGACCCTGCCACTCGTATCTTTCTTATATTTGCATTCTGACTGTTCCGAACATTAGAAAATTAGTTTAAATGAATCAACCTATTATTTGCTTACTCTAAGATTTCAGATGATGTCATTCCTGAAAGTTAGAAATAGATATTTGAGTCAGTGCAAAGTCTGTATCAACAAACGCATAGAATGGTCGGGGGTGGTTGGTGGGGTGTCTGAGGAAGGAGTGCATGACTCAATCTCAAAACAGCATTTTTGAAAAGCCCATTTGAGATGTAGATTTAACCAGGAGCCTAAACTTTTAACTGATATATAGAGTTTGTCTCAATAATATTCTGATGTATTCTGCATACCACGTTAGTGAATCACTAGGGGGATATTTTGATGACAAAAAAAAATGTATTGAGGGAATATGAGGGCAAACTGCCTGCCTTCATTTATGCCAAAGATACTGAATGTTAAAAATGCAACAGACATTCTCTTTTTCCTGCACGCCTAACGCTATGCAAATACAAACTTAGGAAAAAGCCCAATACAATATGTAACAGAAAAGCAAACAAGCACACACAATCTCTTGACATATTTTGTAGTTTGGTAATACTAGTCTTCTGTTTACAAAAGCATTTCCAAGTTCTGATCTTCTGTTTATAGTCTGCCCCAAGATGTCTGAGTTGGAAGGTTTTATTTTTTTTCCTGCTGTGTTTTTACACAAAACTCACTTGAGATTATGGATCTAAAATAAATATAAATATTTTGAAAGCCTGCATGAATATGGGTAACCTTTATTATGCAAAGAGCATTAGCCAGCACTGAAAGCTAATATTTAATACATGCTAAAGGAAGGAAAAATAATCCAGAAATTAAATTTAATAAGTGATCTATGATATTAGCATATGTAGAGCTGTAATGAATATTCGCTTTTTCTGGTTGGTGTTACTATTTTCTAAACCATATTATTTCAGAAGGCTATTGCTTTGGCTGTTCAAAATATCTTTTTCAGAATTTACAACACTTAGATGAAAATCATGTATGCCAAAATTGTACAGTTGTCATTATGTGTGCATAAACACACAAATGTGTGCAGGAAATAAAAATATTCCAGAGAAAGACATATTTAATTCAGAAGAAAGACATTAGCATTTCTCAAAAATGTAGTATCTCAAAAGCACAAAACCAGTATTATATAATATTATATACATAATTCATATTTTACAATTGAATCACATTTGAATAACTGGCTTAAACACAGCCCACTATTTTTGTGTCATGTACCAAGGCCTCTGAAGAATATTAGTAAAATGCAGCCAGATAAGGAAGAAGCTGTGCATTTGTGGGACATTATCTTGCAGGGGCCTCGGTCTCGCCCACCCCCAGTGAGTCCTCAGCACAATCCTCAGAGTTCTTCTCTTAACATGCAAAAGTAATTATGTCGCTGTCTTTCCTGAAGGTGTTCAACATATCTTTTTTTTCTACAAGATAAACACAATTTCATTATTTTTAATATCATGATCTGGTTCCTTTTTTAAATTTCAAAATATTATGGGGGTACAAATCTTTAGGCTACCTGGATTGCTTTTGTGCATTTTGAGCTGAAGTTATGAGTGTGCCCGTCACCAAGGAAGTGTCAAGAGTTTCTTGTCAGGTGTGAATTCAACTGTCTCCTCTTCCCCCTTCCACCTGCTTGGCTTCCTTTGAGTTTTACAACCCTGTTGTCGGGATTTGTTCCTGACCACTCATCGAACTCAATTTCTATTTCCTCAGGTGTGAGTAATTGCTCAGTTTGGGTTCTATTTTGTTTCTGTCTTTTTCATTATGCTCATAATATATTTTGGAAGTTCTTCTTAGACGATTCTGTTCATATTCTCTGCAGAGAAGGAGTTTAACTGTACCCTGCTCTGCCCAGAGGAAGGCACGTAAAACCAAACTCAGCAAGGCGGAGCACCCCAAGAAAGAGAAAACAACTCAAAGTGAGCCAGTGCACCTTCTAGTCAGAGGGGGAGTGTCAGGCCCACAACAATGACAACAACAGTAGCAACAAAACTCTCATGCTCTGGGATGGCTGAGCTGAGGGATGTGAGTCACCAGGTTTGGCTGCCATCTTTGTCAACTCAACTGAGAATGACGCCAACACACAAGAACGAAGACACAGGGATGGGGACAGAAAGAGAGTCCAGATGGTGTGATCTGAATCCTTGGATGTGACTCTGCCAGAAACCATATTCTTTTAAGTCATATGAGTTCTAGTTTTCCTCCATTTCCTCTTACATTTCTTTGAGGCAAGTTTTTACATTGAAACTGTCAGGGTCATTACTAATATATCCTCCCATTTTGCATCTTAAATAATATTACCTTACACCACTGAAATTCTTGTATTTTCCAAATCAGTTTATGTTTTTTCAGATTTTTGTGGCCTGGCACAAGAGTCTCTATCCAGAAATCTCTCCCATTGCTTCTCAACTGATGAACCACTTCTGCTTCACTCCCAAGCAAAATGCTTTCTCCACTATCAAGTTGTCTCTGACTCCATTAGAAGTTTTTCTCATCTCTTTACACACAGGGAATAATCTGTGTCCAGTAAAAATGTCCTTTTTCTTTGATGCATTCATAGTCATTTTTATAGAGTTGATAGCAGAAACTATGAATATTAAAGCAAAACCTTCCAATGCCTGATATTTACAAACTGAATAAATAAAGGAATTTATTATCTTATAGTTCAGGAGGATTAAAGTCTTCAATTAAGGTGTCAGCAGGGCTGTGTCTTATAAATAGGGGTGAATCTTTCTTGCCTCTTCCTGGCTTCTAGTGATTTTCCAACAGTCTCTGATGCTCCCTGGCTTGCAGCTGTCAGCACCTCAAGAGCTGCCTCTTATAGAATGTGATGTATTTCCCTGTGTGTCTGTGTTTTTACATGCTATTTCCCCCTCTTATAAAGACATCAAATTGGTGTCTAATTGATACCAGAAAAGTGGCACCCCAGCCAGCTCAGCCAAGCAGGGCCTGGGGAGGGGACCTGCTACCTTGTATTGGTGACAGCAGCCGGCAAAGGAACCGGCAGGCTGGAGCAAGCGGGGGAGCTTTCCTCCCCCAGAGGCTCCAGTAGAGTGGCTAGAGGACCTGCCAATCAAAGGAAAACACTGGTGCCCATCCCTGATTGGTCCATTTTCAATCCTGCTCCTGATTGGTCTAATCACAGCTAAGCTATTACACCTATATAAGACCCCTGAGCAGAGAGCCTGGGGCAGATCATCACAGACCATCCAGGAAGATAGAGCAGAAGAATAAGACTTCAGCAGGCTGTTGCAGACTTCCAAGGAAGAAGGAGTGAGAGCTGTAGCACTTCTACTGCTGATCCTGCTCTACAAAGAGGCTTGGCACTTTGTAAGAGTTGTTTTTGTAAGAGTTGTAACACTTGCATCCTTCCCTGCAGGGAGGTTTGGTTCTTTGAGCTGTAAATAAAACCTCACTGTTTGTTCTATGGTCCATCGACTCATTCATTGAATCATCAAGACCGAGAGCCTGGAAATCCAGTGTTAGAAATCCAGTATCATAATGACTTCATCATAATTTGATGACATCTATAAGAAATCTGTTTTCAAAAGCCATTCTCACATTTACTTGGGATTAAGACTTCATCATGTTTTGAGGGGAGACATAACTCATAGTAATGTATTTTTAATGCATGATACTAAGTATAAAGCTGTGTTAATAGGCAGGCAGTGTATGAAGATGTACTTTGCAACAATAATCACAAAATGAAGAAAGATGAGCTGTACAGAGGGAGAAACTTTATATATTATTCAAGTTAAGTTGGTATTAATTTGAACCATTTTATTTTACATTTAAGATATTAGAATGTCAATTGTGACCCCCCAGGAAAAAACTCTTAAGAAAATTCCTAAATTAATAATAATAATAATAAAGGAAATAAGAGAATCAAAATAGTTCTCTATTGTTTTCAACTTTATTTAATTCTGCTCTAATTTTAGTTATTTCTTTTCTTCTGCTGGGTTTAAGGTTGGAAAGTTCTTCCTTTTCCAGTTGCTTGAGATGTTCCATTAAGTTGTTAACTTCCTCTCTTTCCTTTCTCTTGAGGAAGGCTTGCAGTGCTATAATTTTACTTTTCTCATTTCTGATTGAAGTTATTTGAATCCTTTCTCTTTTATTCTTATTAAATCTGGCTAGTAGTCTATCAATTTTATTTATGTTTTCAAAGAATTGGCTTTTTGTGTCATTGATTCCTTTGATTTTTTTGTTTGTTTGTTTTCATTTCATTTAATTATGCTTTGAGCTTTATTATTTCTTTTCCTCTTTTGACTTTGAACTTTTTATTTTTAATTGTTTCCTCTTTCATATTTCAGGTTGGTTTTTATAAAACCACTTCATAGAGAGAAGTTAAGATATTTTCAATACTCTGTATAACCTTGACTTTATTTTTAAAAATAATAAAATAAATGTATTTAGATAATTACTTACATTTTTACAATTCTCTCTACCTTTTTACAGTTTTGTTTTACAACATGAGTTTGGATGTGAACAGAAAGGCAGAGTCTCCGTCAAGATTTTATTTTTCTTCTAATGGAACTTCTGACATAATTACTGGAAGAATAAAAGTATCAAGCAGAGTAACTAAATGCACAACACATCAAGCATTTATGCGGGTAATGTAAACTAATTGTTATTAATGAATATGTAAACTTCAATATTGTCAATATATTAATCCCTATTGGGTTGGCATCTTTTTATAAAATGTAGTTTAAAACAAGTGTATTCCCTCCTAAATTGTGCCCTGGTTGTTCCAGCACTAGATATTCCCAGCCTAAATAGTTGAGAGTTCACTTTTTTGTCTTTTTTTCACATTTGACCTCATTATTGGTTTTAAAGATTTGCCTTTTTCCTTTCTACAATTACTATTTCTTATGCACTTGCCCAGAAATAAGCATCTTGAGTAGCTCTGCTGAGCCTCAGATTTATTCCATGGTAGGTTTTGGGGGCAAGTGAGGGGGGAGGTGGGGAAGTTGGTTTGTTTTTCATACAAGTCCAGTGAAGCAGAATTCAACATGACTGTTTTTGGATTGTGTCTTTGTCTCCACGCCAGCTTTGTCAGTGATGTCAATGGGAACTTGCACAGTTGTAGCATGGTGGGGATCATCTGTGGGCCAGGACGACAGCTCTCGTGATGGTTTGGGGTATGTCCTGCCAAAGCACAGCCGATTTCATGTTTCTTTTATTAAAACACTCATTCCCAAACTGATCATCACGCCTCTTGCATTGGTCAAATTTATCATATGAAGCGGTGCCAGGTCTATTTCATTAGGGAATGGTGTACTTCATCAGAAAATGTATTGTCAAAAAAAGCCAAACTATTCCCAGGAGCCCTTTCTGGGATTTCAAATAATAGCCTCAGCTTAGAACTTAATTTTCCCTTAGATACTTATTCCAAGCGAATGCAAGCAAGCATCAAGACTCCAATACACTGTTCAATGCTAAGAGCAATAATCCCCATGTTATTTCCTCATTTCCCCTAACAGTTTTTATTGTTATACTAGAATAAAGCTGTTAGTTGGTTTAGAGCCAAAAGGATAGAATATTAATGTAACCATCATTTATATAGTAGGAATTAAAAGAGGCTCTTTTTTTCATCCTTTATAGATGTGGTTTTACTTACATTAATTTTAGAGACAAATATTGAGAGCACTCACAATTTTACAGGCAATAAATGGGCCAGTATTAGACATTCACAAAGAAGCACACTGTGTTCAATTTGTAAAAATGGTAGCAAATTGATCTGGTTTATTTAGTCCTGTGTTTTTGGCATTGTTGCTATGAATAAGAGATCACCAAAATTGTACGCTTTTTTTGGAAAAAGTTTGTAGCAGAAATGACAGTTTAGCTGACGTTTCTATGTTTTCTTGCATATATGCTTCTAGTATTACCACGGTTCTGGTGGTAGCAGGGGCCAGCCATTGACTTTGGGCCATATTGTGAATGTTAAATAATAACACTTAGTGGTGAGATTAGTATATAGCTGGGACCTAGGAAAATGATTGCTTCCCCTAATATTTTTTTCCCCTCCCTAAGTTACCTTGCTTCTGTTTGAAACTCATATAGAAAGGCAAAAGGTTATTCCAATCCTCTTATTTGCAACAAATTCAGGGAGGATCTAATAAGGACAGATACAGCTGTCCCAACCTTAGAGTCTGTTATTTATGGAGCCTGAGCTTAAGTAGTGACTTAGGAAAGCCTGGGGGCACTCCCATCCAGACAGGAGCCCAAAACCTCTGGAAGCATTAACACTACTATCCTTTTATAGTTTGAAAGCATGGGGCAGTGGTCTGAATTGTTCCATCTTCCTAATAATTGTAGAAAAGAAGTAGCACAATGGTCAGGAGGCCTGGACGATTCCCGCATTCCATAAAACATGGTCAGTAGCAGGAATGTTAATACCTGGGGTGTATGTGTCATATCTCTGCACCCCTTACAGTGAAGTGAGGTGGCACCTGTTAATTATGTCCGTAGGCCCGTAACTGCCAACTGTCAGACAATGCCCTGCCTGCCATCTGGGCATGCTTCACTTGTATCGTTGTCCCCAGTTGCCATGCCAGTTAAGCTCCACTTATCCATTCACTCAGTTAATTTAACAGATACTTATTGAGTACCTATATTGTGTCACACTCTGTTTGAGGCACTTGTGTACACCAGTGAATAAGACATGGTGCTTATAGTCTAGTGGAGAATGACAATAATATGATAGAAATATCGATTTTAGTATTTTAAAAAATTCAAATGACACAAAAAGGAAAAAGGAGAACAGTGTACAGAATAGTATGGAATGCCAGGGAAAGAGTGAGGCTGTGATTTTAAATAGAGTTGTCAGAGAAGGCTTCATTCAGAAAGTAACATGTAAGCAAAGACTTGAAGGGTGAAGAAGCTATCCATGTAGGTATCTAGGATGGTGGTTCCACTTTAGTGTATAATAGCAACACCTATTGGGGTTCTTAAAACATAAATTACTGGGCCACATTCACAATTCCCAATTCAGTAGGTCTGCAGTGAGCCCTATACAGTTCTCAGGAGCTACTGATGCTGCTGGCCTAGAAATCATACTTTGAAAGCCCTTTGTCTAGAAGAATAGAGTTCCAGCAAGAAGAGATAGGTCAAAAGCCCTCAAGATAAGAATGTACCTGATTCTGTTAAGGAACAATGGGAAGGCAAGGATGGCTGAAAGGGTAGGAACAGGTGAGAATAGTGGGAAAAGAACCAGATTATATAGGACCTGTGGCTTTATCTTTGACAGAATAGGGGATGTATATTTTCCAAGAAGTAAAATGATGTGATTTGTATCTAACAAGGAATTCTCTAGCTGCTGTTATGAATAAACAGTAGGGCAGCAGTGTTTGACCCACAGAGAAGGGTCTGCTGTAGTAACCACAGGAAAGATGCTTCCAACAAAGGTAGTGACAGTAGACCTGATGAAAAGTAGTTGGAGATGGATCCTCTACAATTTGCTGACAGATGTTATGTCTGGCATTTGAAAAAGAGAGGCTCCAAGATGACTCTAAGGTCTTTAGCCTGACCAACCAGATGAATATAGTTTTCTTTAATTGAGACATTGCAAGAGAAACAACTTGTGAGAAGAAAAGAGTTCATCTTTCTCCAGGATTTGTGGTCCTGCTAAACTGGAGAGACCTATTTTACCTTCAAGTGGAAACATCAATTAGATGTTAGATCTGAGATGGGAGGCATAAAACTGGAAATATAACTTAATGTATCTTTGGGATATGGATGGTTTTTAAAGCCATGTGAGATGGCTGGGGTCAGAAGGAGAAGAGGGCCAATGTCTACACTCTGGGGCATTAGAACATGGAGAGGTTGGAGAGAAGAGGAGGCCCTCCGAGAAGGTGAGAAGGACCAATCAGGAAGAAATCCAGCAGGGTATGCCCTCTGGAAGTGGAGTGAGTAAAGCAGAGAAGGGAGGTACATGACTATGTTTTCAATGCTATGCTGGGTCAGAGACGATGAGGGCTGACAACTGACCATTGGATTTAGCCATGTGGAGCCTACTGTGATCATGGAAAGTATTCCAGAGGAATAGTGGAGGAAAAGAAGAGGAACTAGAGATGGAGCTTAGGTTATTCTTTCACAAATTTTTATCCAAAGGTCATCAAAGAAATGGGGTTGGGAGTCAGTAGCCAATAAAGGTAGAGCAGAGATTGATTTTTTTTCCTGATTTTTCTTTTTCTACAATAGGATAAACATCACTATGTTTTTATGCTTATAGCCATGCTCTAATAGAGTGAGAAACTTGTGGTACAGGTGAAAGGAGAATAGCTGGAAAATAATCTCCAAGAAGGCAAGAGGGGTGGGACTAACCATACAAGTGAAAGGGTTGGTTCTAGGTAGTCGAGTGTATAGTTAATCTGTCTATGTGCTTGCAGATGCTGGGTGGAGGTGGTGGTGAAGACCATAGATGTTCTCTTCTGATTGCTTTAATATTCTCAGTGAAGTAAAGGACAAAGCTGTCAGCTTGAGTAGGGATGGGGAAAGGGGTATTTGGATGTGATGAGAAGATGTGAGTTAGTCTTCCAGGATAATTGGACAGTAAGGAAGTTCGGTGTAGTGTTGTGACGGTGTCAGGGTCTACTTGCATTTGTGGCCATAAAGTGAGTTTGGATGTGAATTTTTTCTGGTCACATTCAGATTTACAGGTGGGAATAGGTGGAGAGTTACAATTAACCAGGACTGTGGCTTTGTTGAGAGTCAAGCAAGCAAGGTGAAGGAGTATGCAAGGGAATGGTTACATTTTTGGCTGTAAGTTGAAGCATGGTAAAGAGCAGGGAGAGAACATCAGGAAAATTAGGGACAGAGGAAAAAGGTGAATGGGAGCTCTCACTGGGATCAGCAGATTGTTGGAACTGATAATTAAAGGGGATGAGCTAGAATGATCTCATAGACATTATGAGACAGCTAAGCCCTTAGAAATTTGAAGATGAAGAAAAATCGGTTTTTTAAAAATTGTTGCTCATAATTAGCTCGTGCAAAATGAAGTCTTTAAATCTACTTATATTTATAAGAGCCATTGTATTCTTTGGTAAAGAATTTGTCTGTTAAAAGCACCAAGTTTCATTTTAAAACTTAAGTTTTTCTCAAATCTTTCTCTTTTAACCACACAATCTCTAGTTTCATGCCAGATCTTCTTGGAATACAGTGGCATCTTTAACTATCTAATAGGGAGCTGTACCGCTGGCACCTAAATTTTCTGGGCTGTTATTTTTCTGAAGCTACATGGTTGGTAGGGGCATCACTTTTCTAAAGCCTAATCAGTATACTCTTCATAATTAAAGTAGTATCACATAGGATTATCTTACTTGACTGGTCAGAAATTTTTCCTCCTAAATTAAGCAGGAAGGAAGAATTTATTTTTTACAAAAAGAACCCCGAACGCATTGTATTATAAATTTTTGCAGTTATACCAAGCTTTAATTTTTGCTATTAGTGCCATAAAATTATTGGATTTTGATAAAGGAGAATGTAGAATTTAGATTTGAGAGTTCATAAAAGTTTTTATTCAGGGGTGTCCAATCTTTTTTTTTTTTTAATTTCTCTGCCACACATTGGAAGAAGTCATCTTGGTCCCACATAAATAAACAATAAGGAAAACTGATAAGTTTTTTTTTTTAATTTATCCTTTTGTGTTATCCAACACCCTAGATAAGAAAGAAAAAAAAAAAGTCTTCACAAAATCACCATGATCATCATGTGACCCCATGAGCCATAAGTTGGACACCCCTGGTTTATATAATATGAGGGAAATGGTTAAAACACTATAATGGTTAATGCCTTATGCTTTTTAACTTACTGAAAGCCTAGAACTTCATCACTTTTTAGACTATGAAAAGATGTGTTCCCAACTATATAAGTATATGAAAATGCATCTTTGTTACAGTCAAGTATACAACTTTGTCAGATATTAGTGATATCTTAGGATAAGACTTTAGAATAAGGGATAATTTTGAGAATGTTTTGATACCCAAACCATAATTTGCAGCAGTTTTTAGACATGTTAGAACAGTCATGGCAGTGAGAATTCCCTTAGATTTTGATAGATGATATATTTTGGTTGATGTTGATGAAATCTCTGCCTAAAAATATTCACAAATAGTTGAGAAGTAAAGAAGGGCATTGCACTGGTATAACAAATGAAGCAAGGAGATTCCCTGCTGCAGCATTGCCAATAATGCAAGAGAGACCTCGCTCAGTTGCTGAACCTGAAATCTCTGTCCCCACAGACACTCTGAGCTCCTGGGAGTTCAGTGGCCTTCGTATGTGTATTAAAACCATGAAATCAACCTTCCTACCTATGTAATGGTTCGTTATTTTCATTGATTTCTCAAATTTCTAAATTTTAGATTTCTGAAATACAGGGCATATATTTTACTATGTAAGTCTTTAGGTGACTTCTAAAACTCATCTTTTCTTGTACAATATGGTAATTTCAAGAAAATGTGTATTCAATTAGTGAATCAGTACATTTGTATTATTTTTTATATATTTCCTTTGTTTATATTATTGAGCTATATAGTTTAATGAAATGTCATTTGCTCCAAAGTGGTAATTTTTTAACCACAGCACACTCTGGACTGATCCTTATATGCAGAATTTCTGCTGAAAACCTAAGTGCAACCATATTGATAGTGTGATATTCTAGGGGTAGATTCTTATAACGCATGTTAATTCTTTGTTAGGTTGTGAGATCTTTGAGTCAGGATATTTTCTTTTGCGTTTTTATTTTCTAATATTCTTCCTAGGGCAAACACAAGTCATTATGTAAGGCAGCAACTCAATAAATATTCAACACATTTGTGGATACTTTGTTCTCAGTGCTATTTAAAGAATTCTATAGGACACATAGACCCAAAACCAAGAGACCAGAGTTCTGTTAGTCTAACGGTTAGGGCCTCTGTCATGGGGCTATTGTCTTTTTCTCAGAAGTTGTAGTGCAGGTGTTTGATGGTTCTCTGCCACGGGGATGAAACTTACTAGGTACACATGATGGAGATGGTGATGGTGATGGTTCAGACACCAGTCTTTGGTGTGGTCTTTCTCAACCAACGATTGGTACCAGAGAGGTATTTCAAAACCACAAATATGGTCATATTTCTTGCTTAGAACATTTCTATGTAAGAGCCTCCCACCCCCTTTTATGTGTAAGTTAGGTAGCCCTACCTCCTTTGTCCTGGTATGTGCATATATCAGAATATTCACCCCTCACACTCAGTGTAGATTCATGAGATATAGGTTGTGACACGTACTGATCTTTAGTTTCTTCTTCAGAGTCTTCTTAAACACCTTAGACCCATAAAGAACATATCTTTATATGTTTATGTACAATATCACTTTTTATGTAAGATTTATTTTGTAAATATTTTGGCTCTATCCTTTAAATAAATTCCTTTAGTACACAAACACATTAGAAGGATTTGAGCCTATAGCTCTCAACTCTCAAATTTTCCAGAAATCCAAATTTCCATGAAAGTCCAGCCAGAAGGCAGATTTTGTGTAATTCCAGGAATGTACTAATTTGCACACTTGTAGGCACCCTGTTTTATATAATTGTCCATAAAAATGTGGCATGGAATCTTCATTATTTTTAATATAGCATATGCCTATCCAAATTAAAAATTTTAAGCAAATCTAATTTTTTTCCTCCCAAATACTTAATTAGTCACTTTAAGACATTTTTGATATTACAGCTTTTGTCCTTAGGTGGAGCTGTTAAAGTTAAATAAGTGTGAATATCTGTCAAATACAGTTCTTGCAAGAGTGCTGGTACACTTTGTATTTTGCAGGAAAAGCATAATTAATAGCTAATTAGGATAATGAAAGTAATATACACCAGATGTAGAGAAGACCTCGTGGAAAATTAGTATGAATTAGATAACATGTGATTTGGTCAAAGCAAGCTTGTTGAGAAGAATTAAAACAGTGGACATGTGGAGGGCCAATCAGTGGCCGTCTAGCTGCTACACCTAGGGAATAATTTAATCAAGTTTGCTATTGTAATACTCAGGGCTTCAAGCTGTTCTGTTTTCACAAGTTGGTAACTTGGGATTTGGGCCTTGATTTGAAGCATTCCTATATGGTCAAGATTTCATGTTGGAGATGATCACTTATCAAGTAATTTAATAAAAAGCCTGTCTGCGTATAAGAATGGGAGAGGAACCAGCCCTTCAGTACTCTGACTCATGCTGCCCACTTTCTAAATACTATTTAATAGAAGTCTAGTGCTTTCTATATAATTCATTTTCTATTTAATGTTGATTGGTTAGCAATAATCCAATTTTCTTCTTTCTTCCAAATCTTCACCAGAATTTCTTATTCTAAGAAACTTGGCTTCAATAATTCCTTGGTTGGCTGGTATAGCAACATGTCAAAGCAGCATGCAAATATTACGATGTCAAAGTATTATATATGCATTATGTTATGTAATCATCGCAATAAGGTATAGGTATCATCACCATAAAAAATATATATATATACATATATATATATATATATATATTTTTTTTTTTTTTTTGAGAGTGAGTTTCGCTCTGTTACACTGGGCTGCTGTGGCATCAGCCTGTCTCACAGCAACCTCAAACTCCTGCATTCTGCTGCCTCAGCAGCAGCTGGGACTACAGGCACCTGCGCACGACGCCTGCCTAATTTTTCTATTTTTAGTAGAGACGGGGTCTCTCTCTTGCTCAGGCTGGTCTTGAACTCCTGTGCTCAAGCAATCAGCGCCCCTCAGCCTCCTGGAGGGCTAGGATTATAGGTGTAAGCCACCACACCTGGCCCAATATTCTTATTTTTAGATGTGATAACTGAGCAATAGACAGATTGACTTAACCAAAGATATATAGATAAGTAATGGACCCAAGATTTGAGCACCAGTTCTCCACTTTCAGACCACTTGCTTTTAACCATTATATGTAAAAATCAATAATTTTGTAAGTAAGAAGAAAAAATTACACCCTTTGTTTATAATTACGTAGACATAGAAGTAGTTTCTTATTAATTGTTTATTAATTTATTTCATTGATTTTTTAATCAAAAGTTACTTTAGATCTAAGTAGCACATTAATCACCTACGTGATAGATACTTTTCCTGTATCCATTAGGGATTATTGATTGATGAGCTTTGAAAATAATCTGTTCTTTATTTGCTTTTAGGCAGTAAGGTTTGAGCCATATTCTAACCCTGAAAAGTCTCTAGGTCAGCAGTTCTCAACCTGTGGGTTGTGACCCCTTTTTAACAATGAAAATACATTGCGGCACTTAGGAAACCACTGCTCTAGGTGAATAAAAACCTGGCCCACTGACATTATTCTGTAGGACGTCTGCCGATTACAATATCACAAGTAGCTCATTGAGCATAAATGGAAACCAATTATGGTTTAAGTTAATATATCTATCTGGAGTGAAAACAATTGACTCTTTAATATCAAGAGTAATTTTTTTTAAATCTTTTTTTTTCTTTGTAAGTAAGAAAAACCTGCAAGATTAAAATGAGCATATTAGAAAGTGGAGTCAAACTGAGCTTTAAATTTAAATTATTAGTATGAAAGAAGTCTGTGATGAATTCTTCAATTATCTTCTGAATATAGTAACAATTCTAATACCAAGAAAAATTAAAATTGCATAGATTGTCTGCACTAGTTTCTGTGTCTGCTGATAGTAAACTGCCTTCTCAAGTTCTGAGAGTATTTCCTTGTTGAGTTTTGTTGTGCCTAAGATGCTTGTTTTATAGACTTGCCATTGACATGTCTTATTGCATGTAATCTAATTATCTATTGAATTGTTATAAATCTTCTTGGATTTATCTGTTTGTAAAATCTTAATAGCTTACCCCCTTAGATAAAGAGGAAAAGAAGTCTATTTTGTTCAGTACACTTTGGAAATTACATTTCTGTCTAGGGAGAGGCCAAAAAGGTGCTTTCTCGGAGACACTCTGTGTGGTGTCTTAACTGACTTCATGCAGAGCCATTCCTCAGTATCCGTTGGGGGTCGATTCCAGGATGCCCTGAGGACACCAAAATTCAAGCTGTTCAAGTCCCTCATATAAAGTAGTATTTACATATAACCCTTGCAATCCTCCTGTATACTTTACATCAGGGGCATGCATGCTGATTTTGTGAGGACCTTTTTTTGCTTATCTGTGGTGTTACATATCAGGGAAAGTAGGCATGAACGTTACTTTTTCTTTGCTAATCCTCTTTCGTTAGTGTTTATGTTTTTCACTGTATGAACCAAGGCAACTCTCATTCTCCCAATGTGTGACAGAGAAAAACAAGTCAAGCACCCCTGCTTGAAATCATCTCTAGATTACTTATAAACCTAATAAAATGCAAATGCTATGTAACTGTTTGTAATGATATATTTTTGTAGGGAATAATAATGAAAAACATGTACATATACAGGGCAGATGTAACTATCTGCTTTTTATTTTTTGCCAAATATTTTTAATTCACACTTGGTTGAATCCACAGATGCAAAACATACAGAAAGAACTGATGGAGATTGGAGAGTCTAGAACACTTACTTACTATCTAGTGAAGTGCTTGCTCAGTGGAATGACAGACGCTTTCGGAGTCATTTTGTGTTCATTATTTTATTGTTTGTATATATGATAAATAATTTTGATAATATATATTTTTTTCTCTTTTTATAGAATCATAGTTGTGTACATTAATGCAATGATGGGGTACAATGTGCTAGTTTTACACACAATCTGAAATGCTTTCATCAAATTGGTCAACATAGACTTCAGGGCATTTTCTTAGTTATTGTGTTAAGACATTTATATCTACACTTAGTAAATTTCACATGTACCCTTTTAAGATGCACCATAGGTGTGGTCCCACCAACTACTCTCCTTCCACTCATCCTCCCCCCTTCCCTCCTCTCCCTCTCCCTTTCCCCTTCTTTCTTGGGCTATAATTGGGTTATAGCTTTCATAAGAAAGCTATAAATCGGTTTCATAGTAAGACTGAGTACATTGGATACTTTTTC
>CAUYQV010026620.1:0-21395 GCA_963574575.1 Galagoides demidoff | reverse complement strand
GATATTATGACTTTTCAGTCGGCATGAACAACAGTTCACCTTATAGAATATAACAATCAGATGGATAGAAGAGATAAGAGTTTGTCTAAGTGGAGTTAGCACAGATTGAAAATAAAACTGCCTTTCGTGAAGTATGGTTATCTGAAAACTCTCAAAAGGTAAACAGGGCTATAGGAAATCAGTAGAGTTTCTTGATTACTTTCAACCATTTAAAGGATGATGTCAGAAGTCTGCATTTAAGAATGCTATAGGGACCAAATCAGGCAAATTTGAATTTGGTCCCTCCAAACTATAACTGGTTTGTAATTAAACACATTCAGATAAATATAATAAAGTTAAATTTTGCTTTGTATTCTTTACTCAAGGCAGAATAAAAACATCACTTTGTGTTTTATAGGCGTGACGAAATCAAATGAGGAAAAGAAACTGACAATTCATGATGGCACTGACAACAAACAACATCAACTCACAAAAACACCAAGAGGAAAATAATCAATTCATTAACTGGGTTCTATAACCACACAGCATTCTCACTTACAAAGCTATGCTATGATATATTATCAGGTTTTAAAGAAAATAAAATTAAAACATATTGTAAATGGAATTTCAGATTGACAAAGATCATTTGAATTACCATTAATTTTGTTGCACTGCAGCTAGGGTAGAAAGTACATCTAAAGCAATCTAGGAAAAAGTATCCAGTGTACTCAGCACTACTATGAAACTAAGTTATAGCTTACACAGGAAAGCTATAACCCAATTTCAGCCCAGGAATATGGGTAAAGGGTAGAGGGAAAAGAGGGGAGGAGGGTTGGTGATTGCTGGGATTACGCCTATGGTTCATCCTATAAGGGTACATGTAAATCTCTCTATTTGTAGAATATAAATGTCTTAACACAATAACTAAGAAAAAGACATGAAGGCTATGTTAACCAGTTGGACAAAAGTATTTCAAAGTGTATACAGAAACAGTACAATGTACCCATGATAGTATTAATGTACACTGCTATGATTTAATTAAAAAAAAGAAAAGAAAAAAAATAAAGCAATCTAAGAATAAAGATTTGGGAAAATCTTTTTCGAAGCACTTATGGATACAAACCTCATTCATTCAGTGTCCTCACACAAAAGGATTTATACAACGAATGCAATAAGATATAAAGCACACAAGGGCAGCCATTTATGTCTATTTTGTTTCTTGCTGTAGCCCAGAGAAGTGCTCACCAATTATCAGACAAGCACTGAGTATTTCTTGAACAAGTAGACTGCTCAGTATCACACCTACTAGTTTTTGAATAAGTGTTATAAAGGAAACTCTAAATTATCTCCCGCATTCATTATTATGTTTCTTGAAATAATATCCGTCTACAAACACTATCAGTTGATGTTTTCTTTATCTGTTGCTTTTTATCCTCACAAAATATAGGCATCCTACAATTAAGAAGTGGTTCATATTTCCAAAAGTCTAATAGTGGGACAGAACAAAATTTTCTTGGAAAGAACCTATAAGGACTGGTACACAGTTCAGCTCATTATACTACCAGGTCAGGTATATGCTTAGTATATAGCAGATTCAGCTGGAAGGTTCTCAACAAGTGTCTGTTCAATAAATGTGTAAAATACCATTACAGTAGTCCAGTCCTACAGCAAGTTCACAATAGTCTATTGGATTCCCAGTAATGGATGGAAAATCTACACGTTTCCCCTTTTACAAGGGAACAAGATTCCCACTTTTCCCATCTGCTGAACTTTACATCTATTCAACCCTCACTGTCAAGTAACTAGATGCTACCTCTTAAGGCTTGGGGGAAAGGGATGGAGACAATCCTGTGTTTTCCAGGGCCCAAAGCAAATACTCAAAGAATGAATAATGTCCAAAGACTTCTAGTGTTGAAGATGTCTTTTTATAAAGTGATCCTTAAGCACAGAAAAAGAAGACTCATGTGCCATAGAAGGACATTTCGGTGATGATGGGACAATATATACAGTGGAGGTCCCATAAGATTATAACAGACCTGAAAAATTTCTATTGTCTCCTGACATCACAGCCTTCATGAGGTTGTAGTGTAACACATTACTCCATTGCTCACGTTTGTGGTGATGTTGGCATGAACAAAGCTATGGCCCTGCCACTCATATAATGTTAATATTTATGCTACTAGCTTATGTATTTTTTACATTAAGCTTTTTATTGCTACTTTAGTGTCTAGTCCCTGAATTCATAGATATTACAAAGTTAGGCATTGTGATTGCCCCTGGTCAGGGTCAGGGACTGCTTGGTCTCTCCCACTGGCTGATCTAGGTTCTGGAAGGTTCTGGATACAGAATGCTATGCTATTATCTTGCCCAGAAACAATTGCTCTGAGGTGCCTGTGGGCTATTTACCTTAGCAGAAGGGAGACAGAGAGATAGATAGTTTTTGAGAGCTAAGTAGTCTTAGAATAGATCTTCGTCCTTAGCACAGCTTAGTAAGCTTCAGCAGAGAGATGCCCTGCTGGTGTTCTCCAAGCAGGAGAGGAAACAGTCAGAGTAAGCTGGTCCATAATAGAATGCCCGGTCCTTACTGCCATCTCCTCCGGACAAATTTAAGGCTGATTTCATTCGTTTCATCACCACAGGTGTAGACACTGCCAATTCACCAATGCTCTCATCTTGGGAGCTCTCTCAGGGATGTTACAATAGGTAAATTCCTCCCCATGCCCTTTTCACCAAGGTGTTCCATTACTGAGCTATACAGATGTTATTTATAACTCTCACTCCCCCTAGCCATAAGCTATGAGGACTCCTACATTTCCTCCCCCTTTTTATACACAAAATAGTTTTTAATGTGGTAAGGGCAGTTCTTCCTGTTGTCTGGCATATTACTTACTTTCGTGTGTGTGTGTGTGTGTGTGTGTGTTCTAGCCCTTTTCTTTTTCCTAGGCAAAAGAATATGGTGATTGTCGAAGTTCTAAATTCCAGGTAAGGGCTCTTTAAATGAGGAAGCCTATTACAGATTTAAACTATTAGCCACTTCTAGGGAAAGATGGTGAGAAAAGATTTTATTCTTGCTATTCCAAAGGTTGTGCTACTTGAGGTTTCTTGGTAGCAAAATTTCAACTGCTGTGAACAGAGATTCACCTTTCCAAAGACTTCCCTTCTTGTGGTCCTTGGTAGAGAAGACCCTACTGCCTTGAACAGAGAGAGGCCTTGCTTCCCTGCCTGAAGCTTTTTCTTTGCTCTTTGCAAGCCAGGATCTTATTCTTGCTGTTCAAGAGGCTCCCCTACTTGTGATTCTTGGTAGGGAAATTCTCATTACTGAAGGAGGTTTTGCTTTTCCAGAGACTCAGCCCTTCACAATCCTTGGTAATGAAGTTCTCCTTGCCGTAATCGCCCTGGACTGCTTCCGCATATAGTAGCTGGCAAGCTTCTACTTCTGCCTTTAGCAGCTAGGTAACAAAGATACTGCTTTTCCAGCGAAATTTTTCCCTTATTAATTGATTCCAGACTGTATCTCTAATGGAGTTCCCTAACACAAAGCAACCTTTGAAATGCTCTCCTTTTGTGACAATGAAAGGGCCAGACCAGCGCCATTTTGTCATTTGCTGCATAAGCTCTGTTAAGCCTCAGGGCCACTCCCTGCTGCCTTCCCCCACACCTGCGTGCACAGCCATTAAGCCACTGATTGAGACACCTTAGGCAGACAGCTACCATACCACCATAATGGGTAATGAGTTTCAGTCCCTTGAACAGCTCCCATAATAGGTAATAGGTTTCTACTGAAATTCAGGTATTCTCCTTCAACTACCTAATTAGGCTACACTACCTCTAGCCCTGGTTAAGAAATCCCCTGTACCAATCCAAATCCTCCTTTACTAGTGAAATCACTAACCACCAATGAAAAGTGTACTCATACCCTCCTACCCTTCTTGCTTTCTGTAGCCCATAAAAACTTCCTCCATCCCGGGTTCGAGGCTCTACCTCGGTGTGTATGCCAGGAAAGTCCAGGCTGGGGCTTGGCCCAGGCCTGAAGGCTTGTCCTTGGCTTGCATGCCAGGAGAGTCCGGGCTTCCCGGGGCCTGAATAAAACTCACCTCTTGCTTCTTACATCAGAGTGTGTCTCGGACTGTTTGCTGGAGGTTACCTGGGAGAATTTTCGGGCATAACACTCTCTCTTTAGAAATGTGATTTTACGTATTTCTTTTTTTTTCTAAACACTTTGAATAGACTTCAATATCTCACTGGTTTTTGTAAGACTAGTGATGTACTATGGTTTTTCACTGAAACCAGTCTTTCCCCAGGTGCTAACAGATTTTCTGCTTCCAAATCCTTAAAAAAAAGGGCTGCTAAGACTGAAAAGGAATTTTAAACAATCTGGGTGTGGTGGCTCATGCTTGTAATTCCAGCACTTTGAGAAGCTGAGGTGGGAGGATTGCCTGAGGCCGGGAGTTCAAGATTTAAATGTGGAGCTGTGGATGATTCTCTAGTTTCTACTTACATTCCTGCTATGCAGCTCAGGAATTTTGTTTAGAAGTAAACAAGTTGTTCACATGATCTTCCGCAGAGCATCTTTCGGGGCAAAACTGGTAGCCCCAGAGCGGGTGTCCCCAAGCTTGGGGGCTGACAGGGAACCCTAAGGCACAGCCACACCACTGCGGTTGTGCTCACGCCAAGGGCAGCTCAGGCCCCTGTCAGGGAAGCCTGGCCAGGTGTCAAAGACGGATAAATTTCATACACAATTTATGAAACGGTGAGGCGGGTGCAGCATCAGCAGAAAAGAAAGATCAGCCACTCTAATGCCGTATTTTTACTGGAGGAAGCTGGCTCTGTCTTCCCGGGGTAGCTCGGAGGAGTCTGGAAGTTTCCCAAGTCCTGAAAGTGACCGTTCTCTCTGTGAAGATTTTCTCTTGTTGGAGCCTGGGAGCCATCGTCAGGCATTAATGTCTTTATAGCCCAAACCTGGAGGTACTGATTCTCTGTGCTGTCAGTGGAACGTCACAAATGCTGCTCAAGCCCTGGATCAGAGCTGGGCACTGTCCTTGCCATATAGGGGAGTGCAGGGCACAGTGCTCTGAACTGCTGAAGTGCCTGAGCTGTGCTTGCTATTTAGAGCCAGCCATCATTTACTGAGTGTGGCTATGCACAAAGCACGCTCCTAAATGGTTATATCAAGTGTTCATTTGACTTTCACCAGGACCTCATGAGCTGGGTTTTAACATCCTAGCATCACACCCATTTTCCCCGTGAGACAGTTTGCACTCAGGCAAGTAAAATGACTCGTGTGTGGTCACAGAGCAGTCCTCTGACTCTGGGTACAGTGCCTCTATCCCCTGCACTGGCCCCTTTTTAAGAAACATAACTGTTCCCCTACAATTTCCCTGTCTGGAGTGTAGCCCACTGATGCCCATCGCAGGGTCACCTGGAGTTCATTACAGACCCTCAGGCTGCAC
Source organism: Galagoides demidoff (assembly GCA_963574575.1). NCBI lineage: Eukaryota > Metazoa > Chordata > Mammalia > Primates > Galagidae > Galagoides > Galagoides demidoff. The sequence goes on along the minus strand of CAUYQV010026620.1, from coordinate 15,966 downwards.
CCACAGAATCAGACCCTGTGTTTCAACAGGGTCCATCTGCACTCGATCTCAGCCTAACTACTCCCAGAACTATGAAGGCAGCTGAGAGTAGAACCTATTACAAAGCCTTCACGGCTCCCGGCTGCAGGATTAAGTCCCACAGAGGGAGAACTCGTTTCGACTCCACAAATTTTCATTCTGAATTGCCCCATGCAGCTTGTTACAAGGCAATTTCAACTGGAAGGCAGTTTGCTACCGCAGACCTTGAAAAACATTGTATTTCCCACATAGACCTTGCATTTAATGATTCATGTTAGCAAACGTTTATCATCGTCTATTATTTTCCAGGCACTGTGTAAAGTACAGGTCTTAGTGACTTCCTAAGGGAAGAGGGTGTCCCTGCCATTCCCTTCGTATAGCATTTCAGCCAGCTCCTGGTTTTAAAGCTATATATTTATAGTAAAATTGCATCTGCGTTTCTCAGTCTGTTTTTTTGTCAATTCATTCATTAGTCAACAAACATTCAAAGAACGTGTGCGAGACACTGTAGATGTTCTTTATGTTTATACATAATCAACTTTTACACTAAAGTATGCCCCGAAGGAATTCTTCAGTGGGCATATATTTTTTTAAATGAAGTTTTTTGTTGTTATTGTCCTTTAAGCTCTGGCAATTTTATTATGGATTTTATGGCTAATAGAGTTTTTTCAGTTTAAGAATTTTAAAATTTCTTACCCTGCGATCCCATTGCTAGGCATGTACCCAGAAGAAAAAAATATTCTTTCATCATAAGGACATTTGCACTAGAGTGTTTATCGCAGCTCAATTTACCAAAATGTGGAAACAACTTAAATGCCCACCAACCTAGGAATGGATTAACAAGCTGTGGCATATGTATACCATGGAATACTATTCAGCCACTAAGAAAGGATGGAGACTTTACATCTTTTGTATTAACCTGGATGGAAGTGGAACACATTCTTCTTAGTAAAGCATAATAAGAATGGAGAAGCATGAATCCTATGTACTCAATTCTGATATGAAGGCAGCAGATGAGCTAATATAAGGGGTGAGGTAGGAGAATGAACAAGTAGAGAGAGGGGAGGAGGGAGGAGGGTGAGGGTCACAGTGTATGGCACACCTCTTGGGGCAGGACACAATTACAAGAGGGACTTTAACAAATGCAATCAGTGTAACCTAATTCATTATACTCTCAATGAATCCCAAACAATTTAAAAAAAAAAGAGAGAGAGAGCATTTTAAAACTTTTTAGCAATTTCTTTCTTGGAAATCTGTCCCAAGGAGGTGTAAGAATTAGGAAACAAACGCTAAAGCTCTGTAAGATTTGTTGTCTCCACAACAATTTAACTCACACGGTTTTAAAATTCAGCAGATCAATAGAAAAGACAGCAATTTGATAGTGAAGATGTAATAGTGCTTAATTTATTTGATTTTATCCCAGGGCTGACATTTTACATAATAACTCTAATTATTAAAGTATCTGGCACTTCACAGGAATGATGCATTTAAACACTTCAGGTCCCCGTTTAACATTTATTTGCCATGTCAAAAAGTATTGTCTATGTCAGTCACTGGAAATTCTGTTTCTTTTCAGAAATTGATCTCTCTAAAATCCCCACAAAGAGCTGACCCACTACAAAGACAAGTTTCCCATCACATAATTTAATTTAGCCTGGGAGTATTACAAGATGGGAAGCCTTCAGGCTCAGAGACTCTTTCCTCTGACCTCTAAACTGTAAGATGACTGACTTTGCTTGGGAGCTTTGGGAAGTTATTAGATAATGAAGAGGTAGGCTAATAGATTTGGGTGATGTTACTTTGAAAGGTGTTTTTTAAATACATTTTTAAGAAGGCTGTCAAGGCTAAATGTTTGATGGTGGTAATTTAATATCGTTTAATGAATACAGTTCATTGAATTTTACTAAATATACACACACACTCTACCCATCACTTCAGAAAGTTCCCTATTTATTGACCATTTTCTTTCTGCCAGCCTCACCCTTAGTGATGCACAATGTCTTATAATTCTTCCTAAACATTTTGAAGTAGGGAATGGTACTTCTATTCTAAAATTTGAAAAGGAAATGCTTACAGAGCTCATAGCATGTGCCCCATCACTGAGCCCCTACTCAGTAAGAACTCTGGGATTTGAACCTGGCATGTCTGACCCCAGTTCCTTAGTCACCGCAGAGCACTAACTCCCCAAATACTTCAGCACCTGGAGTCTCACTGTATCCATGGAATCTAGCCAGTTCTGCCAACAGGCCACCCTCCGCATTCCCCTTCCTCCATAACCTTCTTAGGTGGTTTTGTACTCATCTGTGATCCTTTCTAAGTTACAGACTGTGATGATGGGGAGATCTGTATCAGACCACCTTATTCTACCCCCTTAACACTACTGCCTGTTCCAGTGGTCATCACATAGTGCTAATTCAATAAACATTCGCTAAATGCATAAAACACAGTATTAAAAATTTTATATCCTTCTCTTTGTAAATCTCCCTGTATAAATTATTCTTTTTCCAAAAGATATTGGGGAACATTTTAGTTACTCTTTTTATGTGTCTGGATGGGTGTAGCACTGCAAATTGCAGAGACATGTTCCTAAAGAAAACAAAATAATCTTTGCCTCACTCGAAATAATACAAAAATAACAATTGGAAACTTCAATTATTGAGTGTTTACCACTTACCAGGCTCTGCTATTTACTGTGTTCCCTTTAACGGTTAAAAGCACAGACTCTAAATCCAGACTTCTTGAGTTCAAATTTCACCTTTACTTCTTATAAGCCATGTTTTTTTTTTAAACTTATTTCAGATCCACATCCTTTAGTTTCTTCATCTTTGAAACAAAATAATAACACATGTGTAATTTATGAAAATCAAACAATTAGAAATGCTTATAAAAGTGCCTGGCACATAGGGGGCAGATTTTTGGTTATTATTATTGCATTTACATTTTTTTGAAATGCACCAATTAAAATCTATCTTTCCCCTCTCTTAATTACATTCTACAATAAGGGAAATATTACCATTCATACTTCCCCAGAGAAAATTTAGGTAAGATTTCAGAATAATTTTCTCTTAACAGAATTTTGACAGAATCTCCATATTCTACCCATGTACATAGTACAGGTCTCAGCCATAGAATTGCATTCACTATAAACAACCAGTAACAAAAAGAGCCATTAACTCTGGTAACCCCATTCTAAGGCAAAAACCAAGTTGAGAGGGTCTACATTACAACCTAATAGTTCAGAATCCACTAAGCTGACATTAGGGACAAGCAAAGGAATTATTCCACATTATGTAAAATAACCAAAAGATGGGAACAAAGTAAGGTAATATATCCACACAATAGAATAGATTTGACAATAAAAAGAAATGAAGTATCTGTGTACATGCTACCACACGAATATGCATGGAAAACGTGATGCTAAGTGATGGAAGCCAATCATAAAGCAGCACATACTGTACACATAAAATCCCATTCATATAAAATAGTCTCTTTAGAGAAAGAGACATCCTCCCTACACTCCCAGACAGCACCCTGGGAGCTGGTGCAAGAGCCATGGGTTGTTAGTGAAAACTTCAACCCAGAAAGTAGATCAGTGTTTGCCTAGGGCAAGGGAGGATATGGGACTGATAGGGCAAGGGAGGATAGGGGAATGATAGCTAACAGGTACTGAGTTTCTTTCTGGGGTAAGGAAAATATTCTATCATAGATGGTGGTAATAGTTTCACAACTCTGCTTGAATAGGAGTATGGTATGGTAAAAATTATATCTCAATGAAACTGTTACAAAAACAGGAATGTAAGGGAACAGAAAGTCTGAAGTGAAAGAATAGAAAAATATACAACAATTAAGTTTGTGAACTCATCCTAGAAAAAGCGCTACATACCTCACTGCTGAATACCGCTCTGGTCACCTTGGAAGGACTCCCCTTGGGAAGCTGTGTGGTGATGCCAGTGCCTAGTCCATCCTTCAAAGCTACTTTAGAATTCTTTTTCTGGAGTAGCTATCATGCCTGTGGTCATACAATGTCCTGAATGTCATCAAAATGTCTTCCTTTCAATATTGTCTTTATCTTCAGGTAAAGGAAAAAGTCATTATGAGCCATATCAGGTGTGTAGGGAGGATTTATTTATTGGCTAAAAATCATATCAGGTGTGTAGGGAGGATTTGTTTATTGGCTAAAAATTCCCTTACAGACAGCACCCTGGAGCTGGTGCAAGATCTCTGGGTTGTTAGTGAAAAGTTCATGTCATTTTTGTCTAACATTTTCATGAGCCTTTTCAACACTTCCAAATAGTAAACTTGGTTAACTGTTTGTCCAGTTAGTACAAATTCATAATGAATGATCCCTCTGATATGAAAAAAGTTTAGCAACATTATTTTGACTCTTGATTTGGACTGATGGGACTTTTGTGGTTGTGGAGAATTGGTTGACTTCCATAGGACACTTTGACGCTTAGTTTCAGGGTCATATTGGTACACTATGTTTCATCACCAGTGATAACAAGGCCCAAAACATGGTCTGGCATCTCCAAAAAGTCTTGGCAAAGTTTGACTCTCTTTTGCTTTTATTCATCAATGAGCTCCTTTACGACCATTTGTGCACATACATTTCTCATGTCGAGATTTTCAGTTAGGATTTGACTCACTTTCTCTGTTTCCTTGGTCTGCTCTGCTTCTCACTGTTAGCCGATGATTTTGTTGCAAAATTCAGTGAATTTTCATAATGTTTTCTTTAGTTCTGCTCATTAGGCTTCTAACCTCTCTCCATTGGTGACACTTTCCCTTCCCTCAGAAGAACATTTAAGCCCTTTGTACACTGCCTTTTTCTTCATGGCATTATCTCCATAAACTTGAACTAACACATCCCTGATTTCACTTCCACTCTCGCCAGGTTTAACAAGAAATTTAATGTTTGGTTTTTGGTCTAACTCGAGCTCTGCAACATTCTTGCAATGGCACACAAAACACGCAACAACAGTAATGAACGCCACTCAGCAAGACACCACCACATGTTGACATAACTAGGAGACGCTGACATAGGAAGGTTAAGAAACCTTACCGTGCTGTTTGCACAAGGCTGCAATGTTGTAAGCTCAGAGTGGCAAGTTCACAAACTTAATTGCCAGACCTCATATAAACCAAAAGAAAGGTGGCATAGCTCTGCTATAATCAGCAAAGTAAATTTTAACACAAGATGTATTACCGGGGATGAAGAGGGACATTATAGACCATAAACGGATCTAATCTACCTGATGACATCATAATTTTACTTTATATGCCATCAGTAATAAAGCTTCAAAATATAATAGAGAAAAAATTGATAAAAGGAGAAATAAACATTCCACATCATAATGGGAAACTTTAATACTCTTCTCTTAGTAGCTGAGGGAATGGTCCCAAACACCCACACAAACACATACACAAAACTGGGAAGAGACAGAGAATTGGACTAGCACAATTAACAAGCTCACCTGATGTAGAAAACGCTGATCAACGATGACTGAAAATATCCTTTCCAAGTGCACGATAAAACACTTACTAAAACTGTCCATATTCTGGGCCAGAACTCAAGCAGCAACACATCTCAAAGATAGCAATCATTCAGATATGCTTTCTGGTCCCAGTGGAATTAAGCTCGTTATTCACAGAAATAACTAGGAAATCTCCAGTTGATTGGAAATTAAGCAAACACATCTCAACGCTACCATTAGTTTAAATCAGAATCACATTAGCGATTAGAAAATAATTTAAAGTAAGAGAAAAATGAATCAATAACATATTAATAACGTTGAGGTGCAGCTGAAGCCGCGTTCGGAGGGACATGTGAGCCTTGAGTGTTGGAAAAGGCAAAAGACTGACAGTGGGCGACTTTAAATTTTAGCTCAAGAAAATTAAAAAGGTACAGCACTTTGAGCCTGAAGAAAGCAGACAAAGGGAAATAATTCCAGCACCCCCCAAAATGTTGTATTAAAAGAGAGTATGTGTAAAATACTTGGCACAGTGCCAGAAACATAGTTCCGATGCAATCAACATTTGTCATTTATTTTTGTTATTAACACAGGGGCAAGAAGAACTAGATGATTCCTCTCATTTCTCTTCAGAGGCAGCAATTAATCATCTTTGCGGGTTTCTGTCTTCACTGTAACAGCCGCCTCCTTTTCGCGGAACATTGGCTAATGGAGATTCTGGTGCAAATGTTACGGTAGGTGGGGCTGACGTTCGTTGTGTCCTCTTTTGTGCGGGCACACTGCTGAGCACACCGCCCCTGTTCATTCACTCCACCCTTACGGAAACTCAGGAAGGCAGAGGTTAATAAACACATTTCGCTTTGGCCACTGAGGCTCCTAGAGGTGAAGCATCAGACCCACCGGGCAGCGAGTGAAGGCAGAGCCGGTGTAGACGGCCATCAGCCTGCAAGGACACGCACTACACCACATCATCAAGGCCGCCTCCCTCAGCTGTGGGGTAAGTGGACTCTGGCTACATCAAGATATTCTCAGCAACCTTCTCTTCCAGGTCCCAGCCTGGTGGTGTCAGAATTTCTTTCTGCAGTAGGTCCTTGGTCTCAGAGATTGGAAGAGTGACCACAGAGATCAGTGGTAAGATAGGAAAGTAATGGAGGGAAGGAACGCAGGAGAACCTCTGGGGAGGGGAAGAAAAGAGTGGGTAATCCCCAAGCGGGGCTTTTTGTCTAGGGGTTTATAGGATTTTGTAAATAGGGAGATCTTGAGAATTACATTGGGGCGGGACTTAACAGACGTCAATGTTGATTGGCAAATGAAAGAGTGAATTGACAAATGCATGTTGGTCTTTCCAGTTCAGGGCAGGAAGTCCACGCCAGAAGGGGTCCCCCCCCCCCCCCCACACACACACTTACATAGAATACTGAAAAAACTGCTTTCTCCTGTCTTGCTTGTATTCAGAGAGTGCAGTTTGGAGAGAAAAAGTCTGTTTGCTTGAGCCTGGAAAACAGTGGTCCTTGTCCTGTATCACTGGGAGCCTTGTTTTTATATTTTCCCTCAAGCCTGAACAGACTTAGCATATATATCTGCATGAGCTTTGAAGAGACTGCTGCCTAGGACTAGCTTCCCCCAGCCAGCCACATGCACATGGGGCAGGGAATTGGCTCAGCATGTGCGGGAGCAAGGCATTATGGGGCAGTTGTCCTGCAGGTTCTGAGCAAGTGACCCCACCCAGCTGTCCACAGGGACATCCAGAGCTGTTCCAAAGAGTGAAGGACAGGGCCTCAGGACTAGCTTCGGGACCTGGGACCTACTCAGCCCCCTCCTCTGTGCAAGGCGTTTATGTGAGCTGCATCTGGCCTGCTGCTCTGTGACTAGACAGGGTGAGAATGTCCACCTTTCTATTACTCAGTTTCCGACTGGGGGGAGAGATGTTAAAGGCAGCCAAAACTTAGCCACTCATACCACATAGGGTGGGCACCCTGATTGCCTGTCATTGCTGCCACAGTGACCATAATCTGATACTGCAGCCCACTGCAGGTGGAGGGCGTGAACTTAATGGTAATTATAGTGAGTGTGATTTTTGAACTGGTCACCCTGATTCCCCCTCATTGCTGGCACAGTGACCAGAATCTGATACTACAGCCCATTGCAGGTGGAGGGTGGTGAACTTAATGGTAATTATAGTGAGTGTGATGTTTGGACTGAAAACAGTTTCTTCACCACCACATAATATGAATCTGTCCCCCCTATAGGTTGACGTGGCTTCTATAAGAATTCAGAAGCCATACAGAGCCAGTAAACTAGATACTATAGTTTCATTGTCCTGCCCAGAGATGGGCTCCACAAACTGGGACCCAAAGCAAGCTACACAGGCATGTCCAGTTTTCCTCTTACTCTATGGAAGAACACATCAGACCGCACAGGAGGGTCAGAGGGAAAATGGGTGCTTTAACAAGATACTCTTTATTAGACCATTTAGAATTTGAACCTCAAAATTTGATACTTTAGAAACACATTATTATCTAATTTTATATATAGCTTAATCTGTCAGGTAAAAGAAAACAATAACCTTTTTCTGATTGAGAGGTTGTTTTGAGATCCAGCTCCCTCACCCCTACCAAGCCACCACCAAAGAAATTCAACCAAGACATAGTTGGGGTGGGGGGCTTGCCAGCATGCCGGCATTGCTGGTGCTAAGTAGATTACCAAATCCTTTTATCTCTGCTACTGGTATTTCCTAAATTCTCCCCAAGTGTCAATATTTTTACAAAACAAGTATCTGCTGTCACTTTAAATAAATGTGTCAAAAGCCTTACACAGAAAGCTAAAAAGTTAACCTACACTGATAAACTAAGTCCTTCCTAACCAAAAGAAAAAGGGGATGGTGGTGGCCTTTTTTGCTTTTACACAATTTCTTGTTCAGACAGAACCAGAGAACCGGAATGATGCAAATGCTGAATAAAAATTCAACACACGAGAAAGAAGTGTCACTGCTGATAACCAGTGGTAAAATTCCCTCTGAAACCATGAATATTTACCTAGAAAACTTGTATCCTGTGATCGGGATCTAATTTCTAGTAAATGCTCTTCCTGCTGAATCTGTGATGAAGCTACTGCTGGCGACAGCACCCCCCTTTCAGCAATGTGACCTTTTGGAGACCCTTGGGGGAAATGTAGACAGTGAGATGTAGGGGTGCTGGCCAGACGTTGGGATATTTTGTTTGTGTCGTGATGGGCATTTAGGATTCATGGGATCTAGGGGCATGATCGTTTCCCATCTAACTCAATGTGGACAATCAGAATGGAATTTCTATGGGAAGGAAAAACTTCTCCTGCCACTGCAACATTTCCCAGTGCTATCGTAACTCCAGCCTCCCCCCATCACCAAGGCAACCAGAGTTATTACAGAAAGCCAGCCAGCCACTGTGCCCTCGGCTCAGATTTTTCCCGAGAAATCTTCTTCTTTTCTTTTTTGTTAGCTCTTAGCATCGTGATCCATTTAGCCTGATATCAAGCATCAGGTGCGCTGGAGAATCCCACATAGCAGCATCTCTCAAGATGTAGCCTAAACTCCACTTGTCTCCGCACCACCTGTGGTGCTCAATACCCTTGCTAATCTCTGGGCCCACCCCAGTCAGACCCATTATAGCATGGAAAGGCCCAGGGGCATGCACAAGTAATGCTTATGGCACTAAAATTTAATAACTGCTGGGCTAAGGGAAAAGCTATCGAGGATTATAGGACTTTATTTCTGCCATTTAACTGACAAGGAAATGCGGGTTTCTAGAGGGAAATCACAGGGCTTTATGCTAGAGCAATTTTTACTTTTAATTGCTTATCTCATTTGACTGGGATCCCCGGTTCCATCAAGTGCCAACCGAACACCCTTGATGGAAGTTCCGGGAGTGATTAGTGTGTTGCCCTCATAACATGATTTTCATCAGGGATGCCCAGCACTCTTGTCTCTGACTTCTGATTCAAGTGGATGTGAGGCTGATGGACAGAGTAGGGACTGAAGCATTAGGCACTTGTATAGCTTCAGCCATTTTTTACCTTATCCATTTTTTCAACACATACAGCCTAGGGATTTCAGGCTTTATCAACATCATACAGGAAAGAAAAATCAACATAATACAGGAAAAATGTTATAGCGTTTGTTAGTTATAACATTTGCTTGGCCAGGTGACAGGCTAGTTTATTTTACTAATTAATTTTTCTTTCTGAATACACCTGTCAATGCTATTCAAATAGTTAACATGATATATTTTGTAGATGGGGCCTAAAGCAATATTGGGCTTCTGGTTCTCTTTAATTATTTATTATACAATTAAAATAAAGGCATTAGGGAGTTTTAATACTGCCTCTAGAATGAGGATGTTGAATGTTCCCAACACAAAGAAACAAAGAATGTTCCAGGTGATGGATAGGCTAATAATCCTGATCTGATCGCTAATACAGTGTATGCATTGAAACATCACTGTGCACCCCAGAATTATATGAAATTGTTCTGTTATTTAAAAAATAAAATAATCAAACATACCGCTCACATTGAAGGGGTTAAATTCAGTTCTCGGAATAAACATCAAAGTTTGATTTTTTTTTTTTTTTTTTTACAAATAAAAGGCAATGCTTTCAAAGGGCATCATTAAAAAATAGACAACATTTCTGTTGTGAGGCAGAGAGACAAAACAAGTTCAAAACAAATCAAGTCGAAAAATCGATTTAAAATATGATCCTCTGCTTCCTGACTTTGATCCGCAGCTTCTTGGAAGTAAATATGTCTTAAGAAAAGAGGAAAGAAAGCTCAGCATTATCTAAATGTGGATTAGCCCTGCTGTTTTCTGGGTCACCTCTCTCTGCCACTCAGAGATGCTGGGTCTGGGAAATGCAAATGAAATTTAATATCTCCTTCAGAAGACACAGTTCAAAGGTGCTTTATCCCAAAGAGGGAAGCATCAATCATTAAATTGGAACACAAACAGTTCTTGGACTGGAGAGCTATTCAGGCAGCAGAGAATGGAAAGTGAACGGGACAAGGAGTCCAAGGGCAGGGATTCCATCCTGGGTCTGCCACAGCCTAGACCAAAGTCACAGAAGACCTCTGAACCTTGGTTTCCAAAGCTGTCAAATGGGGACAAAGGTGATAATAATAGCTATGACAGAAGTTACCCTAAAAATTAAATAAGATAAAGGATGCGAAATAGCTCTGGAAAATGAGACCCATTCCACTCATGTTAACTATTAAAAATTGTCCTATTCTATTAGATTGAGTTATCTCGATCTGAAATGCACTCATTTTGCTTAGAAAAGCAAAAAGCCAAAAAAAAAAAAAAAAACCCACCAAAATAACAACCAGACTGTAAACCAGGGTGATGATCTAAGTCCCATCACCAATGAGTGTGTGAGTTTAGACAAGTTATTTCACCTCCCAACACCTTAGTTTCTCTTCAACTTGATCTTCCTCCCAGACTCATCAGGTCTCATGTAATAAAGACCAAATCCACATTTTGAAAACAGCGAAGTATTATACAAATGTCAGTCATAGGCATTAGGTAGGAGTTGACTTTACTACAGTGGAATTAGAGAAAAGAATTCCTGTATTGGTTTTGTTTGAATCCTTTTATTGTCAAAAGGAGCCATTTTTAACCCCCGATATATAATGTTTTTTTTAAGTTGGACTCACGTGTATTAATCCAGGAACACAGTTCCTGGCAGCGTACGCAAACTAAAAGGTGATGATTATAGTATCAAGCTCTGGTTTAGGTCTTGGCAAAATTAAATTTAAGACTCTGCCATCCTTCTCCTGTGGAGCCACATTGAGAGCAATGTTACAGCGTAACTGCAGGGCGTCTCTCCTAAGAATGGAACAGCATCCATAGCCGGCCCATTATAGCTGGCTTTCTTGAAAAGAATTAGCCAAGAAAAAAAAAATACACATCTACATGGTACTTGAAATTAATTTTTTATTATATCATGTGATCCAGGAACCAAAAAAGGCATGAGAAGGAATTTTTCTAGTCTTTTTGTTATTTGGGCTTTAAATAGAACATACTGAAAAATAGCAATAACTTTAAAAAATGACTCCTTTGGATAATACAGGAAGAAATAATTAGCCACAAATTTTATTGTTACTTCTAGTTTTTCATCTTTGTAGATAAGTAGGGCATGACAACAATACAGGACGTGATGACTGAATTTCTGGTGAGTTATTTCAATTCAGTTAAAAGTGATCATCAATTATTTTAGTTAAATACAAGGGACCCTGGGGCAAGTAATGGAGAATGTACAGAAGTGAACAAGCATATTTCTTGTCCTTCTAGAAGTTTATAAATGCAGAATCCATTTCATTAGTTGTGTGAATTCTCAGCTTCTCAAAAGACATATATAAATATATGATTACTTTTTAAAACTTCCAACTATTTTGTTAACATTTCTGGATTTTGTTTTCATTCTGGGTTTCTTGGTTTCATTCTGATTGGTTTGGAAATCACTGCTCCTATCATCACTAATAAAACATCAAGCACATGCCTAAGGTTTATGTTAATAAATGCACAAAATTTAAGACTCCAATTCTAGTCCAGTCTTCAGTGTCCTAATTGTATTACCAATTCAAAGCATGCAGTAAGCAAAAAGCAAACATTACTTCTAAGAGCGAAGGTTACCACTGCTGATCCCAGCTTGGGTTCTTACTCGTAGCATAAACTTGGCTTTGTACCTGAGTTATAATCCTTAATGTTTACAGCAAATCCCTTGGAACACTGGCTGTGAGAAATGCTTTCCCTCAAAGATCAATCCTTGGGTAATGCTGTATCCATATTTCCCCTTTAAAGTTTCTCAGAGCACATTAGCATATTGAAAACTCCTGCAACAAATCTATTTATCTTCGTATAACCCAGCATTTCCTAGATTTATTTTATCAGCAAATTTCCCACTTTCACCCTCTCACTTAAAGGTAATGGACAACCCTCAGAAGTAGTATTTTCAGGAAAAAAAAACTTTGAGAAATGTTATTGCTGATTGACAAGAGAAAAAATTAACTGGGGTAGATATTATATCCTCCCAAAGCTTGAAAACCCCAAATATTCTGCCTGAGGAAGAGACCGTGGTATCATACCTAAAACTGTTGAAATGACAATGCCCCTTGACATTCACTTCCTTAAAGATATTTCCAAGATTTAAAAATGGGCCAGCTATGTTGTGGATCTAGCTGAAGAACATTCTAGCTAGCAACATCTCTTTCTCTGTTGTGCCCAATTGTTGAGGATCCTTGCAGAATGGAGGAAAACATGAAAATGTTAAGTTATTTAATTGTTCACAAAGCTGCAAGTCAGGTACAGTTTGCTCATTGGGGGGGCCCTCCATATTCCCCTGTCAAAATCAGCCACTGGTGAGGTTTACCTCAATAAGAAAATTCCTGACATAGAATAACTGTCAGTCATTATTTATTTATTATGTACTAAAATAACCACCCAAATTATGCATGATGTGGAGCTACTAGGCAAAGCTATCAGCATTAAGTAAATTTCAAGTTTTTGCATTAGAAAATCTTCCTTGCCTCAGGTGCTGAGCACCTGCTAGTACAGCACTCTTTATTCACACAGGATGGCCACAATTCTCTGGGTAAGGAATCTATGTTAAGGAGAAAGGAAAATGTACAGTATTTCTACCAAAATGGTTCTTACTCTTGATTTTCATTTCTGTTTTATTTCACTTCCGCCTTCTTCTGCCCCTAGACTCTGCCTGGCATTATATATGTTTTTAGCATTGAAATCCTGGTAAAATACTTTTTAAAATATTTAAGCCATATATAATTATGTGAGAACAAAAATAAAACAAACAGATCAATCCCCCTTATTCAAAACCAGAAGCCAAGGAAGACCGGTTGTACATACATCAGTAAACCAGGTTCGTGCCCGTTAAGGAAGCAAGGGAATTAGTTTATTTCCTTCACTCAAAACTGTAAAGGAGTCAAATTAGCACTTACTACGTTGCTTAGCTATTTCCGCTGCAGTTAGAGCGGATCTATTCGGCATGTAATAGATTCTTTCCATCTTTGTCACCCCACGTACTAGAAGGAAGCCTATGGCGCTGGCTTTTAATGTAGAAAAGCCGAGATAATGTCCAAGTAATAAAAGCAGGATAAGTACTTGTCAAGTTGCTGGACAATTAAATGCTATGCTTGCCCCCTATCTTGCCCCATCTAGAAGATCAGTTTAATTTTAGAACACAAGACGCGTCTATTGAAAAGCCAAGGAAGAGAAGCTGCATTCGATTAAAACGCCACATGAGAGCTTAGGAAGCGGTTTTGAGAGACACAGGACAGGCAGGAGGACAAAGAAAACACACGGAGCCTGAGAATGTCCCCCTGCTTCCCTCTGGCCATCTTTGTTTGGCCACGACAGTGCCAGAGCCTTCTTGTCCCCACAATGACACTGTAGGCGGTAACGAAGGGATAGCAAATCCCATCGCTGAGAGGTGTCTAGTGGGCATCACAGCTATGCCTGCAGCACAAAATACCCTTGTGCTGACCCACTCAAGCCTTCCCCTAGAAACGCCCTTGGACAGCTGGTGTCTAAGGATTGCTTTTCTGCTTCTTGGAAGTAATTATCAGAGCACATTGCAACTAGGACTATAATTTACAGTTTGACCAATTGATTAATTAGCTTACTTATTTAGGCTAAGCTCAGTTCTCTGCCCACCAACAGGTCTAAGGGGTGTCCACTAACCATCGTGAAGCAATTCCCAGGCTCGTGGCCTCCTTCATGACAGATAGTCACAGAAAGTGTACTTGGGACTTTTTCCTCCTTTCATTACAGAAGAGGTAATTTCTTAAAGCATGACCCTTTCCTCATGGAAGGAAAAGAAATAGATAATCTGTGAGTGGAGGATACCGTTCATAAATCCTGTTCTCAAAGACTGTCTGCAGCCTCAGGATCATGCAGCTTACAGGGAGAAGACTTCAGCATGGCAACAGTCAAAATAAAGATTTTGCTTTAACAAATAACCCCAACCTGTCAAAAGAATGGGATTGCCAGTATTTGTAGCAACTTACTGATTCTATTACCAAGCACAGACCTCCATCTGGATAATGTGCAGTTATTTTTCATTCCTGGTAATGGTAAATGTCTGGAAGCAATATCCCCTCTCACTAAGTATCTGATTATGTGAAAATTCCTTTGGGTTTTACCTAGCCATGTGCCAGCATTGCATTAGTTATGAGACAACACTTGACTCCATTTAAATGGGTCTTCAGCAATTAGGTTAAAAAAAATTAATTTTGAATTTCTATAAATTCAGTGTTTTCTTAAATCATATGCCTTTTTAACTTACTGCAGACCCATACAGAAACAATACATGCCTTGTGTATTTCTCCTTTCAATGTTTCTTTGAACTAGGTTGGAGTTTGAAGTCTTCAGAAGAGTTGCGGGGGTATTTTCTACGAGAAAGACGACTAATGCAAGAGATGTCTGCCAGAAAAAATTTAAGTTCATTTTGCTTTTGACATCTACAGGTATGTCATACAAAGTCCTGTTAGTAATTATTCCCTCTCCTATCTGAAAAAAAAAACAACAAAGTTCCATTGATACAATTCAAGAAATGGTTCACCAAACTGGAACAGAGTAGTAATTTTTAAGCTCTCTCTTGAAGACAATTGTGAACAACCACTGTTTTTTTCTTTCCCTTTCACAGGCCTATTCAACACTTCTCATGTTTATGGCAACACACTTGCTATTGCTTTTTAATTTTCACTGTCAATTACATTTTCAAAATCCTTATAAAGTACTGTGTTTGATGTTTTAAATACTTCCGAGGTGGAAGAAAGTTTATTTTCCTTTAAAAGCCAAAACAAACACAGAAATAGTTTCGTGTGCTTACGGGGAAAAAATAAATCTGTCATGAAAATAATCTCTAATCCACTGAGGAGTTTAATCTTTTAATTAAAATATTTCAATACTTAAATATTAATAAACAAAACAGCCACTTGATCATTTAAATGGCTCTTAATTTGCATTTGGCATCATTTCCTCAAATAACAACTAGCAAAATTGGTAGGCAAAGGCATGATCATTCTCTTCCACCCTATCCATTGTATTTGTGACCTATGACTAGAAGGCAGGAACAAAAAATAAGGAAATAAATACATTAGGTCCAAATAAGCCATGATAGTAGAGTTTATTTATTTTATTTTAAAGTTTAGTCTTACTCTTTCACCCAGGCTGGAGTGCAGTGGTGAGATCATAACTCACTGTAGCTTTGGACTCTTAGGCGCTAATGTTCCTCCAGCCTCAGCCACTGAGGAGCTGGAACTACATGCATGTGCCACTGCACGGGCTAATTTTTTTATTTTTTTTTTTATTAATTGATTTCTGTGTACATTGATGCCAACATGGGGTACATTGTGCTGTTTCATATACAATTTGAAACATCTTCACCAAGCTGGTTAACATAACTTTCATATCATTTGGTTAATCATTGTATCAAC
>CAUYQV010026617.1:0-25893 GCA_963574575.1 Galagoides demidoff | reverse complement strand
AAATTTGTAATGGTCATACATTAGATTTCTACTGAGTACCTGTCCTGACTTAGGGCCATTATATACACAACTGAACTCATACATCCCTAAGAGGGAGGCATTTTGATTGCACTCATTATACATACAAGGACACTAAGAATTAGAGAGATTGTATGATTTCTCCAATGGAATGGGCCAATTCTTGTCTGCAGTGCTATTTATTTATTTTTTCTTTCTTTCTTTCTTTCTTTTTTTTTTTTTTTTTTGAGATGGAGCCTCAAGCTGTCCCCCTGGGTAGAGTGCCATTGCATCACAGCTCATAGCAACCTCCAACTCCTGGGCTCAAGCGAGTTTCCTGCCTCAGCCTCCCAAGTAGCTGGGACCACAGGCACCCACCACAACGCCTGGCTATTTTTTGGTTGCAGCCATCATTGTTTGGTGGGCCTGGGCTGGATTCAAACCCACTACCTTAGGTGTATGTGGCTGGCGCCTTAGCCACTTGAGCCACAGGCACTAAGCCTGCAGTGCTATTTCTAAGATGCGACTTTGCTTAGCTCCATCTCTCTGGCCAATAGCCCAAGGAAGTTGGGGCTTTGCCTTCTGCTTCTCTCCTAAGGACCTGCCAGAGTGGTCATGATGGCTCAGCTGTAGGGGCAGCTTTCTGGATGTGCTGTCATGGAGCTATGGCTCCCTGCCCACCCCTCTCAGGAACCCACCCTCAGGGAGGCTCTGGGCTGTGCAGAATGAGGCCGGTTATTCTCCTCATTCCCCTCCAGTGTCTGCTGTTCTCATCTCCTCCCAGGGCCCGATGGCTCCAGAAAGCTCCCTGTGGCCATCAGGTGCTAACCCCCCAGGCTGCTAGGGGTGAAGAGGCCAAGCCCCCATGGTGCTGAGTCTGCCACCAGTGAGTGAAGCCAGCTCACCCCCACAGGCAGGAGGCAGGTCTGGCTGGCTGGGTCTGGGGTTGCCCCCCAAAATGTTCAGTTCCCACACCTCTGGGAACCCCACTCTGGATGCTTCAGGGCCCTGATTTTGAATGAGAACTTTCCTAGCTCTCTGCTCATCACCGCCCACTCCTTCTTATTGAGTGACCTTCCCCTTAAAAATGTGATTTTCCCCGCTTCTTTGCTGTTTGAAAGCCTGCCCACCCTTCTGGGCCTGGACTGTAGACCTCCTCTTCCATGACATCCTCCTCTACTCCCATCCCCTCTGCTGTCCCCACAAATGACACTTGCTCTGTGTGGCAGTTCATTGTGGACAGCAAGGCTCCATCAGGAGCCTAGAAGCTGTGACAGTGAGGACTAGGCTTCGCCTCCCCTTTATCGCCTATCCCACACTTCCTGCCTTCTCACCAGTCGTAGGATGTGAGCAAATAAGAATCCAGGGAGTGAAACCCACCATCTCGTGTGTGAATGCATCATGCACTACTCATTCACAAACATTATGAAGCACCTACTATGTGCTGGTTGTTATGCCACTGGCTGTGAACACAACGTGGATAACAGCCCTTCTTTGAGAGGTTTCCAGTCTCACTGGTGAGATATACACGTAAATGAGGAATTCCAGAACAGAAGCACCGAGAAGGCATCCTGCTTCTCACATCCTCCCTCCCCTGACAGCCCTGCCTGGCTGTCCCTGCACCCCACTCCCCCTCTCCCCTCCTGCCTGCACGCTCCTGGTCAAATACACCTTTCTTGTGTGGTGCAAAGGATCTGGCCACCCCCACTGATGTGAATGGAAGGACAAATTGGAGGAACTCAGGGAGAAAGCCCTGGTCAGCAGGTCAGCCACGGAAGCACCGTCTACCGGTCCCTTGCTTCTCAAAGTGTGGCCATGGACTGGCACCATTAACATCACCAGAGAGCTTCTTAAAAATGTCAAATCTGGCTCAGCACCCATAGCACAGTGGTTACAGTGCCAGCCACATATACCGAGACTGGAGGGTTTGAGCCTGTGCCTGCTAAAACAACAGTGACAACTTCAACAAAAAATAGCCAGGCGTTGTGGTGGGCATATGTAGTCCCAGCTACTTGGGAGGCTGAGGCAAGAGAATCGCTTAAGCCCAAGAGTTTCAGCTTGCTGTAAGGTGTGACGCCACAGTACTCTATCAAAGGCAACATAGGGAGACTCTGTCTAAAATAAAATAAATAAAATAAAATGCCAAATTTCCGGCCTTGCTCCAGATCTATTGAATCAGGAGCTGCATTTTTAACCAGATCTCCAAGAAATTCCTATCTTATTATTCACATTTTAAAAGCACTGGTCTAACCTATACCTTTTGACCAGCTTTAGATGGAGCAGACTAGGGTCTTGTCTTGTCTGCAAAGGGGTCTGGGGTCATCTTTTATGTACCATCTAGCCAAAGAATTTTGTACGAGTAAAATTAACATATAAAACATCTTTCCAGAGAAAAGAACATCAGAATGAGAGTCACAGAGGGAGGCAGCATATTCCACGTGTCTTGCTGGACCTCAGTTTTAGTGGTCAGGTGGCTTTCAGGTTAGTTGTTTGAGGAGAGATGTCTTGTGTCACCCTCAGCCCCAGGTCTGCTTCCCACCAACTGCTGTGTCCCTGCACCGCCACCCATGCATGCAATCTGGCATCCCCACAGCAGGGAGAGTGCTTTTCTCAACCTCGGCTGTTTCGAGACTCACCCGCTGGGTACTGGGAAGCAATCCACCCTGGCAGGAGGTAGAGTGACCTGGCTGCCCCGGGAATGGCAAACAAAGGGGGAAACAGATCTTGCTGGCAGTCACGAATACTGCCACCTGGCATCTCAGAAAGAGTCAGGGACTTACACCGGACACAGCTGTAATGAGCGTAAGAATCACCATTTATTGAACTCTACCATGACCAGCACCATGCTAATATTACACATATTTTCTCTAATGATCTCAACAGCTCTACAAAGAAAGCAGCAGCACCTCCCTTGTAAACTTGAACTGAGATTGAACAAACAAGTGACTTACACGAGTTCACACAGATGGCAAGACATAAGACTCAAATTTGAACTCAGCCTATTTCCCCTGAATCCCGCTGTGCTCACCTCCTGAGCCTGGGGTGCATGGCCTCCCTCCAGCATTGGGCCTCTAGAAGGAAGATGGTTTCCAAGGCTAGGTGTGACCTGCCATGACAGGCAGCTCCTGTGAGGAGTTTGCCTGTAAGTTCCCATAACCCTCCTCCTGAGTCAGAAGCCAGTGAGCACGTCAACTCCTGACTCAGTTTCCCCATATGCTCCCAGCAGGCAGCAGTAAGTGATAATTAATTATCTCACTAGGGGCACTGAGCACACTAAAGAGATAATGATAGCAATGTATTTGAAAGATAAAGTGCAGTAACCATTATAATTACAGTGCTGCCCCAGCTGGGACTCCCTGTGGACTAAAGTAGAAAGCATTCCCCAGGAAGGCCCATTGCCAAGCACAGTGCCTGGTACTCAACGTGGTCGCTAAGTAAACAAACGAATGAAAATCCTGAAGCTTGTCTAACCCCACTCCTGGTTCTCCTCTGAACCCAAACTCTATTACCCACATCAAACAGGGCTGCTATGCCACCTCAACACCGTGGCATGACTCTGCCCTCCACAGAGCACCACTGCGCCAGGGTTCAGGGATAAAACAGCTAACCATTTTTCAGTAAAACTGTAGGGGCTCCAGTCATAGGTCATGTAATTACCCAGTTGGATTTTTTTCCCAGTAGAAATCCAAGTTAAGGTTTTGCAAAAAGGCCCTACAAGGGTGTTGATGTTAACAGCCACCAGCTGAGCCAGGGGTTCTGGAGGGTGTCACCTGTGTGGGCAGAAAGGCAACCTCTCAGATCTTGGCAGTGGAGGCAGAGCTAGCTGGCTGTGGGGAGAGGGCTCTGGGTGATGGGCAAGAGGAAAGGAGGAAAGGCCGGTTCCTTTAAAAAACAGCAATCTGAGTCATTGGTTCTATGTTCTCAGAAAAAAAAAATAACCCCTATGCCTCTCACTTCACTGCTGCTGAGTACTCCCAACTCACGACCAAGGGCTCTCCCGGCATCTTGCTTCCAGTGTTTTGCAGAAGCAGAAGCCCAGGGGTGGAACTGGGCTCTGCACTGTTATATCATGTGCCTTGTACTATGCCAGGCTGCCTTGCTGGGCCAGGCCAGCCTATAGCCCCACCTCCTCCTATCCCCTGCACACAGCCAGCCAATGGTAACAGGCACACTGAGTTTTTGGAGTATTGGAAAATGTCTGTATAGGCCCCAGATTGAGGTCATGAAATTCATTTCACTTATACTATGACCTCTGCCACCGCAATATTTCCTATCTCCAGGGGCACCAGGCTGGTGACTTCATTAACCCCTGAGAACTGTCAAAGCCCATTTGGGGATTCCAATAACTTCAGGATCTAGTCATTCGGGGTCTGAGAGCCTCAAACCCAGGATATGAGGCCTGGTATGAAAAACCAGGTGAACTCCTGGTGCTGCTGCATCCCAGGGTGAGAGGGGGAGGTGGGTAGCATCGGACGAGCAGAAGGGAAAAAAGAGTATTTTAATTCTAGGCTGGCAATTTGTGAGCTCAGAGAATTGGTAAGCAAGTAAATTTTCAATCTGGTAATTATGTATACATTTACTCATTCAGCTACCATTTGTTAAGCGTCCACCATGTGCTCAGCGCAGCTCAGAGCTGCAATGCCAAGTCTAACACAGGAGTGTGGCAGAGACAAGTGACTGCGACCAGCAGGCCTGGTGCTGGGGATGCAAGGGGACATATCCCGGAGGCAGGGAAGGGTTCCTAGAAGGGAGGATGACTGGGCTGAATTCTGAAGGACAAATAAAGTTAGGAAAGAGCAGGACATGGTTGGGAAAACACAAATGGTTTTCAGAGAGAGAGAGAGAGAGAGGGGGACGTGGGAGAGGAAGGAGGGATGGGCTTGGAGAGGCGGAGGACATAGTCATGAAGACTGCATGCTGGGCTAAGCCTTTCCATGCTGCTCTGAAATCCATGGGGAGCCAGGGACAATCTGAAAAGGGCGAGTGCAGTATCAGGTTTTTATCTGGGGAAGATCAGCCTGAGAGCACTCATGAGGGCTGAGTTACGGAAATGAGTGAAAAGCTGTTACGATCATCCAGGGGAAAGATGAGGATGGCTGGAAGTCAGGCCCTAGCATGGAGGTGAATGAGGAGAGACCCCAGGATGGAGAGAGAGCTGGGAAGAAGGGAGAGGACAGCATGAAGTCGCTGGATGCCTGGGGTCCCTCGAGGAAGAGAGAGCAGCAGAAGTTAGTAGCACACTCAAGGCAAGAGGCACAGACTTGGGGAGGGGTGTGTCAGCCTTGGACACGTAGGGTGTGAGTTCTGGGGAGCCCATGGCCATCCAGGTGGAGGAGCCCAGTGAACACCTGCATGCCTAGTTCTCAGGAGCCATGAGAAGCAGGAACAGAGGCCCCCGGGAGCCAGCCCTGTGCAGCCAGGCAGACTTGCTGCCCTGTGAAAGCCTGGCCACGCTGAGAGTGTGGACCACCCTGACTCCTTTGAGGTTGGCAGAGGCCCCTGGCACTTCCACCACTTTGCCAGGGCCCTGAATGGGTATGGAGATGTTGTTCTTCACTCAGCACTGTGGCAATGGCTGGCGGCAAGGGGATAAGCTTGCCAGATAAACACACAAGGACAAGCAGTTAAATTTGAATTATGCTGAATAAAATTTCAGTATAGTACAACCCAAATACTGGGTGGGATATACTCAATGAAAGAATTATTGCTGGCCAGGTACAGTGGCTCACACTGGTAATCCTAGTACTTTGGGAGGCTAAGGCGGTTAGATTGCTTGAGCTTAGGAGTTGGAGACCAGCTTAAGCAAGAGCAAGACCCTGTCTCTAAAAACAGAAAAACTAGGGTGGCACCTACGGCTCAAAGGAGTAGGGCACTGGCCCCACAATGCTGGAGGTGGCAGGTTCAAACCCAGCCCTGGCCAAAAAGAAAGAAAGAAAGAAAACAGAAAAACTAGCCAGGTGTCATGGTATACCTCACAGTCTCAGCTACCAGGAGGCTGAGGCAGGAGGAACACTTGAGCCCAGAAGTTTGAGGTTGCTGTGATCTCGAAGGACGCTATTGCACTCTGCCCAGGGCCACAGAGCAAAACTCTGTCTCAGAAAATAATAATAATTATTATTATTCACTGTTTATCAAGTTCAAATTGACTGGGTACCCTGTAATTTTATATACTAAATTTAAAAACCTTGCAAGGGAGTGAAACAGGCCTTACCTCTACATCCTGATTATACCAGGCCCAGAAAACTGCACTTGTGTTAGGAGTGTTATGCTTCTTGGTGGTCCCAGCTGCGTCTGTGGACCCTGCATGTGCTCTACTCATCCTAGGAAACCTGTGAGCTACGCCTGTGTGGGGGGCTCAGGAAGGACAAGGAATAGTGATCTTCCAGCAAGGGCATGGACTGTGGCATCAGCACAGTAGCTGGCTCAGAAAAGCCCACCAAACTTCTGAATAAGAGATGATGGATAGATTCAAATTTCTGCACGGTGACTTTGGCTAAGTTATTTCTCTCTTGGTCTCAATGTAATGGGGACAATAAAATCTTGCAGAGGTAGAAGACCAAATGAGGAATCTTGTGTAAAAAGCCAAGCACAGGCACTCACCAAATGTGCCATGCTTGCCTGCCTGTCCTGGTCAGCTAGCTCACATCCCCCCACCTCACCTAGCTGGAGCCAACATGGACTGACATCCTTACTCAGTAGCCACCCTGCCTTTGGCCTGTGAGTTGTGACAACCCAGGGACTGGGCCTATAGCAAGAGGGATGTGCTGACTTTGATGATTTGACTTTATTTTTTAATGCTGTGAGTAGAAGGTGAGACAGTCTT
Organism: Galagoides demidoff; assembly: GCA_963574575.1. NCBI lineage: Eukaryota > Metazoa > Chordata > Mammalia > Primates > Galagidae > Galagoides > Galagoides demidoff. Next base: position 19,073 of record CAUYQV010026617.1, on the reverse strand, counting down.
AAATGTTGCTCTTCTCCCTAAGTAAGGATGAACTGTCTTGGTCATTTAATAACCGTTAACTGACACCTGTCACTCTCCACCCAAAGGCAATTTCTGCAGGCCTTCTCCGTGAGGACAGCTGTGTCCAGGCCCCAAACCTGTGTGCATAAAGAGGTGAATTATAATCAGGCCAGAGGACACCTCCCAGCTCCCTTCTCTCCTGAGAAATTTCCAAGCCACTCTCCATGCCAAGGGACCATGGGCTTCCAGCAAGCTCCAAGTTTGCTGAGTAGGAGGAAACAGGTGCATCCTACAGGAATCCGGCCTGATTTATCATTGTCACAGCTTGCATTCATATTCCCTTTTCAATTCTGCACTGCCTTCTGAAATGCTGCTTCCTGCTAGGGTAGTCAAAACTCTTTTCCTTCAATCAACACACTTCTGATTCCAAGTCTGCATATCTCTGCTCTTCGCTCTGCTTGGAAACACCCTGTCACAGCACTGCCCTAGGCTTCTTCCAAGTTCCAGCTGAGGCTGTGAAGCATCCTCTGACCTCTGCAACCACAGCTCACTTACCAGCCTCTGCATTCCTAAAGCAGGTGCATGCCTCCTTTGCTGGGGTGCCCATAATTAAAATCTGCTTGTAAATCTCCTTTCATCTTGCCATTTAACTATTTCCTCCGAATGCCTTGTCTCCTCAACCTGATGACAAGCTTTCGGAGGGGAAGACAAAAACAAGACATTTCTTTCCTGTCCTTCTCGAGCCCAAGCTTGTGCTGGCTCATGAGTAAGCACTCAATGGATGGTGAGAGAAGGAAGGAAGGAATGAAGGAATGAAGGGCCAGCACCAAGGACATTCATTTGTCCAGAGAATTAGCACAGCTCCAAGCCTTGTGGGGAGGCAATTAAATAGACAGGGGTCCTGCCCTTCAGGGATTTATAAGCTAAGACAGACAAGGTGACTCTGATGGAGAATGAAGGAACATTCAGTGCAATGAGCAGGTGCTGGATAAACAGTTACATGTTTGCTTTCTGCAGAAGCAAAGGGGCAAGTGCATTTGGGGCCCTGGAAGAATAAAAAAGGAAGCCTTGAATGTGAGCTTATTCATTTAGCCATTCAACAAAGGCTTTGAAGTGTCTCCTATGAACCTCAGTTCAGTGCGGTCCACTGAGGACAAGCAGATGAATGAGTCTTGCTTCCTGCCACTCAGGACCTCACAATCGAAGTGAGTAAACACTTCCCCTCAGCCACACAGATGCAGACAGTCTTCTGTGGAAGGTCAGATTTTAAGATCTGCTGCTTTGGGAGGGGAGAGTTAGAAAGAACTGAGTGTGAAAGACGTCTTTCGCATGCCAATCCTAACGAGAAGCAATCCGTGTGTAGTTATCACCAGTGAGCAGAGCCATAAAAGATGCGCCTTAAGAACAAGACACTGAAAAGCACATCAGGAGACTTGAGGTAGCAAAGCGTGTGATGCCGTCAACCTGGGAGGTGCTGGGGGACTCCCTGCAGCTACATGCTTGCCCTTCCCCTTCTCACCTTGGGGCCCAGTTCTGTGGAGTAATAGGGCTGTGTGCCTCTTGGCAAGAGCAGACGGGGGACGCGGGTGTGCTGTCTTCAGGAAATCAGGGGGTGTCAAACCAGGTGTCTATTAAACAGGGCCTGGCCAGGGGAGACATGCCCAGTGGGAAGAAGGAGTTCCACCAGGGGAAAGGTTAAAGGAAAAAGGGAGAGGGACCCTCCCTCCGGGGAAGGGTGGGACCAGAGGGTGGGATCCAGGGATGAACGCTCACTCTTTATTCTTTTCATCACAGATAGCTCCCTTCCTGCGCTTGTCTCTTTAAAACGGAACAGAAAGACGTAGTTCTGAATGGCAGCTCTGGCCTAGAGCTAGACCCCTGGAAACCACAGCCCAACTACATCAAATTCCATTCTTTAAACTTGAGCCAAAAGGCCTCCCTCCAGGCTTAAGCTGTCAATCTTGTCCTTCCTCACCCCAGCCCACCTCACTCCGCAGTGTGCAGGTGTGTATGCATACTTGTGCGTGCACACACAAACCACTACTAGGCTTACCACATAACCCTATGGGGCCAGAAGGAGCAGTGACTCTGTAGCCTAGGGTGACCAACTACGCCCTTTGCTAACCTTACCAGCTGTTCTCAACCTGTGAGTGGCGACCCACAGGAACCGTATTAAAGGCTCACGGCATTAGGAAGGTTAAGAACCACTGCCTTAGACTGTCCTGGGCAATCTGGACACTTGCTCACCCTAGGCAGTCTGACTCCTCCAGGCAGTAGAGATGCTGGGGCAGTAACACACCAGCACCTGGCCCTTCCTGGGCTGCCCTCCCCCAGCTTCCTCTGCCTTTTCGATCCTGTTCCTCTTCCTCATCCCCTGGCAGAGAAGAGACCAGGCCCCCAGCATCAATCTGGTGGCTTCAGAAAACCTGTCTTGCTGTGATGGATTTTTTAATTGGATTGTGACAAACATTTAATACCTAATAGAGCTCTTACCAGCTCAGTTAATTAAGAATGTGACTAATTCAGTGGATGCTCAGAAAGAGAGAAAGAAGGGGAAGCCAGGACAAAGGGGGTAGCATGTGGGGAGACGGTGGTGGCTGGAGTAGCAAAATGACTATGGAGTTTGGTTTTTATTCAGCATAGAGGGTGGGGTGGAGACTCCACCAGACCCGAAAGGCAGAGGGACTGCATTAAGTTTGCAAGAGCAAAATGTTAGCAAGCTGCAGAGCAGCCAGGCAGACAAGGACCTCTCTTCTCAGCTTCTAGCTCAGTCCCATTGAGCACATGAGCTTGTCGCTGCTGGCTTGTTAGCAATGCCTGAGTGAACGGGGCTTTGTGGATCCTCTAAAGCTCTATAGATAACTACTGAGTGTTACGAGGCTCGTCACTGAACCTGCCTCACGAGAGGGTAGCACAGCTTGGCACTGCCAGCCCAGAGCAAGTGGGCCCCTTACCCCTTTGTGGACCCCCATGGGTACAGCAGATGGCAATGTGAACACAAATATCATATTCATAATTCCCCTTCACTAACAGGTGCACTCGCACACAACTGCGTCTTGTGAGTGTGCAGTGTGTAACTGCTCGCACCCGTTTGCTGTACACATCAAGCATGCAGATACCCTGTGCACAGCAAAAAACATACACACAGAGATGTGCACACAGATGCGATCACTGGCAGAAAAATGAGCATGCAGCATGTCCGTGAACACCCATGGGAGCACAAGGCCAGCGCCTGGGCCCCCTCCTGTCTGTGATAGAGGCTTGTCTCTTGCTCAGCTTTGGTGGTACCTGGGCAGAAATCTCCCACCATCCTCCTGAGGTCTAAGTGTCTGTTTCCCTGATGGGATGGGACAAAGCTGTTAGAGAGCTGACAATTGCATTCTGACAGGTGGCTCCATACACAGGAGTGGGGCAGGGGTCCGTGAGAGGATACTGGGCTGGTGTCCTAGGACTCCGGGCAATGAAAAGTGCCCTGGAAACACTGAATACTGTCACCAACTGCACCAGGAGGATGTAGAAGGGAGAGCTCAGTGTCAGGGTTAACTGTCAAAGGCAGTGTGTGGAGGGTATTAATCCCTGATATGCATGGTGCCATAGTAACTGCTGGGGAAGGAGAACTATTTTGAGTTTCTCTCTGTTGCTGCTCAGTGCAGGCACTGCCTGAGCTTTACAAATGTGCAGCTTTCATATTCTGATCTTTAATGGCAGGTGATAAGATTATGGGAAGAAAGCTGTGATTTAGCTGTTTCCAGGTACTTGGAATCTCACCAGGGCTCAGCCACCAATTGTCTGCGTTAATCCTCAAGGCAAACCTTTGAGGCAGGTGGGTGGGATAGAGCTACCTTTCGTCTCAGGAGAGGGAAACGGAGCCTCTGGGTTCCGGCTCCTGGAGGTAAGACAGCTCTTTCCCCAGTGTGCAGAGAATAGCCAGGACACCTCCTAATTAACCTGGCAAGTGCTGGGACCAGCAACCAGGGTGGGCTGGGGCTGGGACAGATGGAGGACTCTCTACAGGACCAAAACAAAGGACAGATCTCCTGATAGGACTAAAAGGAGGATGGGATGAGAATCACAGTCAGAAAGGCCAGAGGCAGCACAGGCAACAGGCAAGAAAGCTGAAACGGGCAAAGCATCTGGAAGTGAGAAGATGCTTCCTTTCCTTTTCCTTCTTCACTTGACTGCTCCTAATATAAAACTGCTCCTTATATTAGTAAGAGCATTTACTATTCCCAAACACTTTCTATACAGGAGCTATTGAACACTAATGCTGGGAAGAACCAGGGGAGCCCCTGCTAATTAGAGGAGGGGCACGGAGAAGCCAGGGCTTGGATTCCACACGAGAGCTAGCCCCTCCACGGGTGATCTCACCTACGGTCCCACAGCCCCGGAAGGAGGCCTACACTGTTCCCATTTTACAGGTGGGGAGACTGAGGCTCGGGGTGAGTGACCCGTTACACCCAAGGCCACTCAGGAAACATGCAGCTGAGGTAGGATTTGGGGCGAGTGTTATGGATTCCCAGGGGAAAGCCTGTTATGTTACTCTTTGTTGGCAAATAGAATCATCTGGGGAGAGAAGAAAGGAGCTGAAATGAGGTTAGGAATGTAACCCGCTGCTATTCCTTAACTGCCAGACCAAGTGCTAAGGAGAGTGTGCCAGGACTGTGGTGGTGGGGCCTTCCCCAGCAGTTTCTTCCACCTCTACCCCTGCTGGCTTCTAGGCACCTTCAATTGCCCTCCACTGCTGCTTCTGTTTCTGGGCCCTGCTGTCTCTCTTGGGTTGGGCAAGGCAAAGTGGCCCTCTGTGATTGTGGCTTTATTGGGGCAGCTGTGGCATGGTGGTGGGGGACAGAAAGGACATCCCCAGGAAGGGACCACATATCAGAGCATGTCCCTTTCCTGACAACATCACAGGCCCTCCCCCTGTAGACCTCTTAACAATCCCAGGGGGAAAAACCAGAGGCAGGCAGAGAGAACAAAACCCAGTGTACCACTTCCTGGGACAGAGACCTTAACCAGGTCATTATGCACTTTGAACTTCTAGTAATGAGGAACTTAAAATCTCTGCATGTCTTGCTGGTTTCTGGTTGGGAAGAAATAACATATGGGAAAGAAGTTTGCAAACTGTAAAAGCCTACAGAAGTGAAAGGTAAATGAAAGATACTTTTTATTAAGTAGGAGAAGGAAGATCAAGAGTGACAGAGAGAGGAGGGAGAAGCCGGGGGCTAGGACTAAGTAGTGCCAGAGGGAATGAATGCCTTCCCACCAGCAATGCATTAGGCGCCTTCAGATGTTCCTTCTGTTCTGGGTGATCATAAAGGAGAAGCTATTCCTAATGGGCAGCAATTATAAGACTTAAGAGTCAGCTCATGGCACCTATGATTGGGATATATCAGGGCAATTCTTTCAATTATTTCCCCAACACCAGCCTGGTACATGAAATTTCCTGCTTCTTACCCTCAGCCATCCTAAAAAGGGCAATGCTAAGGATGAGGAAAGTGACAGTGAATGACTTGAGGAGGTGGGCTGGAGTGAAATAGACAAAGGGTTGCCTGCTTGAGGTAGAGATGGGGGCACATTAAATATATAGGTTCCTTTCTTTACCCTGGACCTGCCAAATTCAAATCTCCAGGATGGGGCCCTGGTGTCAGAATATTTTTAATCTTCCCTAAGTGATTCTCATGAACAGCCAGGTTTGAAAACCTGCTTTTATCTCAAGTGCCCGACACCCACCCCACAAGTCACATGGACCAGTCTGCAGCCTTACTGCGTTCCTGCCACCATCAATTAACACAAAGGGGTCCCCCCTGAAGAACACATGCTGGGATGGTCCTGCCTCCCTGCCCTGTCCAACTGTCCTGCTGGCTTCCTCTCTGGTGCACAGGCAGTCCTGGGAGCTGCCCCTTAGGAGCTTGTAGCTGCAGGGCAGGAAAAAAGAGAGATCTCAAAGTTCAAGGACAGAGGTGATGCTAACAACTAAATACACAAAACAAATGGGCCTAAAACCAGAAGCCTTGGCAGAGTCAGGAAGACCAAGTGGGAAACCATCATCCTTTCTGGAGGCCAGAGAGCCTAGGACAGATCATTTAGGCAAGCTCCTCCGCGCTAGCAGACTATGGCAGGAAAGCTATGGTCAGTCCGTGGCTGGCTATGCTCCCTCCCATTTCTAGAGTGCTTCCGTTCCACCTGCTCCCCGCAGCTGTGTTTGTTCACACTCCCAGGAAATCTCTGAGCCAGGTGGGCACAGTTCTACTGCCAGGGGTGGAAAACCAGATCCCTAAAAGCAGGGGGGCTTAAGACAAGAGAATTTTCCAGCTAATTCTGCATATTTTGCTATTGATAAAGTTTACTTGCAGAAGTCTGGGTAACGTAAGGATGGGCCTCTGCAGACTTGCGTGGACGGTCCCAGCTTATACCACCAGTATCTGGGAACAGAGATGCCACACTGCCAAGGCTGGGCCTTTCCTCTCTGAAGCTTGCTACACATTTTTCAACCTCTCTGCACTGTGGGCAGGCTCCCAGGCCAGAGGGCAGGGGCATAGGTAAGGCATGTCCAAGTTTTCAGCCAGATGCAGGCCCTCTGAGCCATGGACCATATTTACTGAATAACTACTGGGTGTTTGAGGCTAAACTAGCTAAACCAGCTGCTATGGCAGGAGTAGAGGCAACACTAATAGAAAACACTAATAATTCCTGTCTTCAAAATCCCTCCAGTTCAATTGAGTAGGCACAATCTATTACATGTTCATGCTGTCATAAGGTGCTACTGCCCCTCCAGCCATGAAGGTGACCTCATAGACTGTTACCAGCAAGGTATAGACTGCAGACAAGGTACTGAGGAAGGGTGAGGTGCAGTGAGGCTGGAATCATCAAAGGTTTCTTAGAAGAGGCCAGATCTGAGCAAATAAGGAAGGGCCCACACAAGGCTGTCCGTGTGAAAGACATGGGGAAGCCCAAGAGCTTGCAAGGTTCCCTGCGATGACAGCCATGAGCCAGAAGGCAGAGTGGAGGAGCAGAGAAGTCTGCAGAGAGGGGAAGAAAGCACGGATTCTGCTTCTAGTTTGAGTCATTTCATCACTCTGGCCTCAGAGTTCCATCTACATGGGAGATGCTGGCACCAGTGAGACAGCACATGGTCACTGCCAGCTGTGATACCCAAAGGCCCTCCACACACCAAAATACTGTCTACTGAGGGCATCCAGGGAACACAGAGCTACCCTGTGATCATGGAGCCTCCATCTACCCACACTCTGGCCTTGGCCTTGCAGGAGGCACTGGCTGGGAACCACATAGGCCCCCAACGGAACCCAACAACCAGCTGCTCCATCTGTATGCAGGGCACTCTCAGCCTCAGAGTTTATAAATAAACCAAGACAAGTCATTTTGTCCCAAGGGAGCAGGATGTCTCTTGAAATACAGAGATGTTCTCTGTGGTTCCTAAGTTCATTGTCATTCTTTGGCGAAGAACAGGGCTTGGACTGAACATGGTTCCCATCTGCAGCTGAGCGTCTCAGTGGAGGCAGAGGGGATGGGGCGGGGAGGCAGGGACAGACAGAGATGCTCTTGGTTGCACCCTGATGTAATAAATGGGGCCACTATAGGAACAAGAGAGGGAAGGCAAAAAGGAAGCGTGGCAGAGAGGGAGTAAGAAGAGAGGGAGGGTACTGAGACTGGCAAGGGGGAGCGAGAGAAAGAGATATTGACAGAGACATAGAGAAGAGATGCTGGCAGGATGACAGCTGAAAGCCACACGCCTGGGGAAGGGAGAGGGATGGAGGAAATTAGACAATAAAAATACAGAGGCAGACAGCCGGCTTGAAGCCAAGCGCCGGGGCTGTGGAAGTACAAGAGGGACAGAGACAGAGCTTCAGGGACCCAGAGAGCATGCTGAGGTGGAAGAGAGACACAGCAAGGGACAGCGGGCTGGGGCTGGCACAGACAGGACAGGCAGGGCTGAGACCCCCTGCCTGGGGGATTGGGGCTGAGTGCAAGGGCCAGACATCAATGTGTGGAGAGAGACTGTAAGTCTGGTATTCACCGCTGTGTAGCCACCACCTAACGTGGTATTCAGAGTGAGGACTCGGACCTGGACTGTCTGGGGGTGAATCCTGGTGCTCCCAGTTTCCAGCGGTGTGACACTGAGCAAGTCAGGGGACCAACCAATGTGAACCTGGGTTGTTTCCCCTGTGTGTGAATGGGGATAGTATCAGTACTCCCTCTGGAGTGTCATGAAGACAGAACCATCTTAGAGAGATTTCAGAAGCACCGAGGACAGGGCTGGGTACATGGGAAGACCCTGTGGGGGCTCCTGGGGAAGGTCGGGCAGTGGTGCACACAGACAAAAAGGGACAGGAAGAATGGGGCAGGAAGAAGCAGAGCCCCAGGCTGAGTCCACCTTCTATTTAAAAAATGTATTAATTTGAGCAATGGAGCTAAAGAGGAAAGACCAGCTCCCAACAATGGATTGGCATGGCAGGAAACCTGAGCCAAGAGAGGGGAGGAGGAGGGAGACATGGGTCAGTGCCCAGACAGATTCCAGAGATGCCAGGGGAAGGCGCCTTGCTGGGATACCAGCAGGACCCAGAGCATGACGCCAAGGAGAGCCACAGAAAGTGCTGGCATCAGGTGGGACAGGAGGGCTGGGGGCTTAAGAAAGTGCTGTGGCTCATCCCATCTGCCCTCTCCTACAGCTCAGGAAAAGGGAGTTTCATAAATAGCCCTGCCCTGTCTCTCACACACACCCCAGCAGGGAATGGGCTTTTTTTTTCCTTTTTTCCTAAACTGATATGAGACTCTTACAAATGACTTCCTCTCTTCCTCTGTAACCAAGGTCTTCACCTGTAAACCAGAGGTAGGAGCACAGACTCCACTAAGCAAGACATGGAAATATCATTGGTCCAGAATCCCAGATTTGAACCACTGCAGGGAGAGATTAGGAACAGGAGGGGACAGTGGGGCCAGGATATCAGCAGAAAGGTGAAGGGGAGCTTGTTCTGTTACTGTCTCCACCCCCACCTGAAGCTCACTCATGCTCTCAGCTTGGGGCAAGGGCCAGAGCTCAGACGGATATGTGCTCCATCCACCTGCCCTGAGAGGGCTACTGCTCTTACCATGTACAAGGGACACAGAACCTGAGGACAGCACCCCACATGGAGCAAGGGGTGCTCTGTGAATGGCACTGTCATCAGAGATAATTCCTGAAACAGGTGAGATCCCAAAGGTCTAAGGATGGCTTTAATCCTGAGAAAAATCCAGGCATCTTGTATTTTAAATCCCCATGTTTGCCAAACTAGGCTCCTGGTGCTGGAATTGAGCCTAGAGCAACAAATATACAGACACACTGAAAAAGTTAAAATGTATTAATTACTAACTGCCTATGCGCATTTGTGGTTATGAATATTATAATCATAGCTGTCACTTACTGCAAGCCTCCCTGGGCCCCGGTACTTATATCCATAAGCTCCTAAATCCTTGCAACCACTCTATGCAGCGGGGAGGACGAGTCCAGGGCTTTGCACAGGGACACGGGCTCAGAGAGGTGTGTAACACGCAGTCAGGACGTGGTCTGCAGGCCACCATGCTTTCCACATCTAAATCTACCTTGGGTTTTCTTTCTTTTTTTTTTTTTTTTTTTTTTTCAGTTTTTGGCTGGGGCTGGGTTTGAAGCCACCTCCGGCAGATGGGGCCAGTGCCCTACTCCTTTGAGCCACAGGCACCGCCCTCCTTGGATTTTCTTAAGGAACCCGATTTTCTTTTCATTTCAGATTCTGCATTGAATCAGTTTTACAGAAGGCAGGACCCAGCCCTGACACCCACTACTTGCTGCCCCTGCAGGACGGAACAGTGGGTTTATCTGAGACCATCCTTATGACCAGACAGGACCCCAGAACCCTCATGGGAAGGACTATCCTTCTGAAAGGAGCCTCCACAGAGATGGGGACTAGTTCCATGCCCTTCCTTCCTCCTTCAGGGACTGTTTGGACTTCTGGAGGGAGCAGGGTAGGGAGGAAACAGGAAACCTCTCCGATTCTGCCACACTAAGAGGGGGCATGGCGCCCTTCACCCCTGAGACCCTACAGGGGTCCACCATGTGGGTGGTGGAACGATATGATTTTTCTCTTCTGACCTCCAAAATCTAAGATCTTTTTCCTCCCGAAAGTATTCCATGTGTCACTAGAGACACAGAGCCCACAAAATGGGAGAGGACGGACTGCCATTCCTCTGTTTGCAACTAGATTCAAGTACCCCCAGCCACTTGTTCTCTAAACAACGGAGGAGTTTGGGGGCAAGCATTGTCACCAACCTGACAGGGAGGGGTCTGTGGGCCTGTGACAGCTGGTCCTGCTCCCCCTTTTCTCTGCCTGCCTGCTTGAGTGATTTGTACAGTGGTCAGAGGATGCTGAGGAAGGTCCGCTCACAAGCAGGCTCTGTGCCCCTCTCCTTACTAAATGTGCACGCGCACACACGCACACATGTGGAGATTATTTCCTTAAGAGATTAAAGAGCCCACAGAGGTCTAATCATGGAAGATAACAAAGGCTTGTCCTAGAAAAATTAGGTTAATGTCCTTGCAGGCAGCAAGTACAATGTGTTATCAATACTGATCAAAGTGAGTCTGGATGTGATCAGCCCCACCATCTCCAGGTCAGAGCTTCTGGAACAATTTTTCTCAGAGTCATTCCTCTACCATCAGTCTTCTCCAGATAAGATTCAGAAAACATCTCAAGTGGCCCAGGGTGAGTCTGGCAGGTGCGACTTCTTAGCTGCTTCATCTGCCTGGCCCCTTCCATCCCCTTTCCCCAGCCCAGGCTGGACATCCCCAGAGACCTTGCGGTTTCCACACCAGCACCCACCTCAGCCCAAACCCCTCCTGTGTGTGTGTGTGTGTGTGTGTGTGTGAGGAGGGGACGGGCCAAAGAAAGGACAGATGAGGAGAGTGGTGCCAGAGGAGAGAGGGGAGAGCTGTGCGAGCATGTGGGAGTGTGTGTTCGAGGAAACCCCGGGAGACCAGCTTCCAACAGTGATTAATTTAGTGAGAGAAAATAGATTCTCACTGCCAGCCACCAAGTCTGTGGTGGCTGACAATGAAGCAGTCAGCTCTGCTCTCGGGCAGCTCCAGTCTTGCGAGAAGGCAATTTGTGAGCTTTGCGTTCATACACAGAAGGGAGAGAGATTGTGGGAGCTGTCCCCGTGGTGGGACAGGAGCCACCCTGCCCCTAAGAGGGGAGATATTAACCTTTTCTAGCACACACCTCCAGCCTAAGTGGGACTGAAACCGAGGGGCATAAGGCCTCCTGTGGACACTGATGCCTGGTCTACACTGCCCCAGAGAATGTCCTTGTGATACCTACCTCTGTGCTGGGCGCATGTACACCAGGAAGACTTGGCCATTGGAGGAGGCTGAGGTCTGGTATATTAGCACTTATGTACTTTCTGACAGGCGTGGCATAATGGCTCATTAACTATGAAGTCACTCCTTCACCCACTCGACAAAATAACTGTACTCCACTTACACCATGTATCAGGCCCTGCGTTAGGTGCTATAGCCACAACAGTGCACAGCATGGATGCAGACCCTGTGCTCTGGAACTGACACCTTAGTGAGGGGCACAGAAAATGAACTGAGTGATGAATGACTTTCATCCATCCACCCTACAGGATGCACATGGTTCCACTACCCACAGAAATCAGTTAGTGCTATAACGCCTGAACCAGAATCTGACATCAACATCTTCTGGCTCATTATCATTTGCCAGATGAGGAAAACTGAGGCCCAGAGAGGTTGTATAACCTCTGAAGTCACACAGACGGTGGGCGACAAGAGCTAAGACTGAAAAATTTCCATTCCCTTTATAATAATTTTCCGGCCACACCACACTGCCACAATCCAAAGAGACCCAGTATGAATGAAGCACAGTCAACATTTCTGAAGTATGTTCTTCAAACACCCACTTTGTCAAATGCTCCATGGAAAGAGGTGTTCCCTAGTCAGCGGGGCTCGGGCGATGGGAGCAGTGCATCTTCCTTACGGAGGCTGACAGTATACATGATCGTATTAGAGGCTCCAAGGTCTGTGTACAGAACTCTGTTTATCATTGCTTAACCTGGAGTTGCCCGTATTTCTTTGGCTGCGAAAGCCTTTTTATTTATGTAACACTTCTTAATACCACACATTAATCTTCCTCAGGACAAGGGGAAATCCCCAATCAGTTAAAGTTCTGTTAATTTTAGACCCTCCCTTGCTGGCTTTTTTCCGTTCTTCTTCTTTTTTTTATGGCCAAGGAGTCTTGGTTCTTCCTGTTCTATTAGATTTGAATCTTCATTATCTTTCAACTTTCCAGGACTTTCTACATTTCGGTGTATCCTTTGCCCTTGGTATTTGGGGTCCTCTAGTCTCTTGAATTTTCTTCACTTTGTTGTCTCTGAATAGCTTCTGGGGGCTTTTCACCTTTCTGTTCCTCAGTAATTGATCTCCAATCTACTTCAAGCTTGCGTTTTCCTAAGTAATCGAGGGAAAGACTCAAAACTTCACCACTCATCTTCTTATGAATAAATCACAAATCCAATAACTGACCTGTGGCCTTTCTCCACTATTATTTGCTCATCCAGCTAATAGCTCATTCATATATTCCAACAACACTTAGTGAACACACATACACAGGCCACCCTGAAGGCTGCTTTCCCAACCATCCCTAGCTGGATAGACAACTGTGGGCATAAGGTTACGTTCATGGCTTTGAGCTCTGTTGGGACCGTGAGTTTCATTCTGTCCATGACCTTGAATCTTGGCCAGTATTTTCTGAGACAGGTATCCTTAGGTATAAAGGAGCAGGATAAAAAGGTATGTCTGGCTTGGTTCAATTTGTCATCGCTAAAGGAAAAAAGTCAAAGTCTTTGCCCTGGGACTAGAGGCATCATCACAAAAGTATGTCCAAGTGACTGTCAGGCTGTTCCCTATATCAGCCTTCTACCCCAGGTCCCCAGTCATTTCCAAAACCATCTCCCACTGCAAAAATCCTTTAATTACTTCATTGGGAAATAACTAACATTTGTCTTTTATGCATGTTTTTATTTAAGCAAATCTGATGGGCTTTTTTTTTTTTCCTGTTAACTGTTTTTATTCCCCAGACATGGTGGTTCACATGTGTTGCTCAGAGATTTCATTTGGACCTTAAGAAATAGAGAAGTGGTCTTAAAACATGCTCACGACTCAGCAGTAAGGCATTAGCGGTAGGGCTCCTTTTGTAAGAAACTTGCTGCCACCAGGTGTGGCAGTGGATCTGAATTTTGGCTGCATACACACACACACACGCACAGAGCGTTTTTCAATAGGAAGAAAAAACTCAGAAGTTTTCACTTGCTGTGATTTGCTTCTCCAGGTAATGGTTGGTTCGTGCATTGCAATCATACTCCCCGGGCACTGATGTACAGGCCACTTCCCCAGCCCTCTCTGGCTTGTTAATTCCACTGATTTCGTTTCCCGAAAAAACTCAGAATTCTTTTCATTGAATTCCACTTATTACTCCTGCCTGCCTAGTACACCTGGGACTATCTAAAATATAAGATAAACAACGCTCTGAACACAGTCGTGAAGAAGGGTCACAGAAAACACGACGAACACCCACACCAAACATTAATTTAAAGACCACATACAGACACAGAGAGTTCCTGGTTAATGGGAATTTGCACAACTCATTCTCCTAACCTACCACTGCAGAGTCTTAATCCTTTCCCCTGAGTGGCGGTAGCGACATTGGAGCACAGACATTTCCAAGATGCCAGGGCACAAGCTAAAGCTTCAGGGTGGGAGGGTCAGAGAGCCTCCTAGGCTCAGCTCTGCACACTCCAGTCCCTCTGTCTCTTCTCCCCAGTGCCAGCCTTGCCCCTCCTCTAAACCCCAGCCAGAGGAGAGATAAGGTCGTCGTCATGTCCACTGACAAGCACTCTCTCATGTCTCTACTCTTCTCTCCCCCTTCTCTAGTCTCGCAAAGCCCCATTTGTACCCCCACCAGGACCCCTCGCCCATTCTAGCTCCACGCCTGCATAATGGTCTTCTTGCAAACACTCATATTTCCAAAAGCTCAGTCTGCACGAGTCCCGTCAATTCTTCACATCCGCAAAAAGGACGCTATAATAGTAAGAACGCAGCATTCAAAATAAAGCAACGTGTCCCTTTCCTTCCCTTTCTTTTCTTTCTCCCAGCAGCCTGTCTCTTGCCCCATCTCTAAACCTTTCCGGACTCCGGCAGGCCATGGTTGACCCCCAAATGAACGGGAGAGGTGCTGTGCTGAGCGTTCCCATGCCCAGCGCTGACTCCCATGCCTCTTCCTTTCCTTTCCGAAGACAACAGTGGGGACTGAGCAGATCCCCCGCTCCTCTGCACGGGGAAGACACGAGCCACAGACAACGTGAGGCAGATGCTCCTGTCAGGAACCCATGCTTCAAGTGAGACGCATCCCATATGGCTCAGGCTGAAGACGACCAGCCCCCCTCGTCTTCTGCTGTCAGCCCCCCACACCTGTCCCTCCCCCAGAGCACACTCCAATCTTCCAGCAAGCCGCGCATGAACACACCGGCCATCTCAGACACCGAGGGACTTGGGAGAGTGTTGGGAAGGAATGTAAACCAGACACACTAATTGCTGCTGTGACTTAAGTTATAAATTAAATGAGATGGGCTGTGCTGAGCCTGCCTCCTCCTCCCCCAGCCCCCAGGCAAACCCAATGGCAAGACCGGCATCCCAAGTAGAGCAAACCGATTTCTAATGAGCACCTGTTGATATCTCAGGAACAAGGATTCTGGATGCCTTGTGTGAAATTAGCCCTTTGCTCTTCTGGGTGCCGAGGATTCGGAGCACTCCGGGTTGGGTGCAGGGTGGACTGGTGTAGGCAAGCCTACCTGCTGCTCATGCACTTTTCATTAGGGCTGCAGACTTGGAGAGTGAGCACTTCAGAATCAGCCCTGCCTCTAAGAAGTGGCCCTGGAGAAAGGCAGTGGTGAGCTTTCTAAATGGCTGTGATGAGGCCTGCTACTCCCTTTTGTTGTCACTGCCCGGGAAATCTCTGTGCCTGGAGCAAAGCAGATGCTAAATGAACATTTGCTGAGTAGACGAAGGAAGGAAGGAATGAGTGAGAGGATAAGGGAATCTGTCACAGACTCCAAATGCCTGTGCTTTTTGCAGCCCCAAGTTTCATTCTGTTTTGTCCCCTGAATAACCCAGGGAGCAAAGAGAGGTGGGACTGATTAGACCGGGAGAAAATGGGAGTGCAATTGAGTGGGCCTGGGAGGCCTTGTCTTTGGCATAAGCAGTCCTTTGAAGCTGGCTGAATGTAACAGAATTCAGAAGCAGAGTCTGAGCGTTTGTTGCTATAGTCTGGTAAATTCAGAGTAGAGTGGGGATCAGGCCCTAGGCTTCTGTTCCTTGTTCCCAGCAACTACCCACCCAGGAACTAGTTCCCTCTGAGTCCCCTGCACCCTCAACTCTACCCGTCTCAGACAGTTTTTTCCATGCTGCAAGGCTGAGGCTGTGGCTGTCCTGATAGGAGCCAGAGACTGCAGTGTGAACATTTATTCACTCAGCAAACATTAAGGAACAACGTCTATATGCCTGGCACTGTGCTAGACTCTGGGGGTCCATAATGAATAAAACACAGCTGCTGCCCTCATGGGGGCTCACAGCCCAGTGAGGAGATGGCAAGCACACAGGCAATTAGAGTCCTGGGCACCCTGTAGGCCTTGGCACCCTGGATGTGAGTAGGAAGCCCAGGAAGGACCAGAAACCTAAGCCTGGAATCTTCTCCTGGCTTCTGTCTAGGGCTCTCCACCTCCCACCAGGCTTTGCAACAGCTTGGCCACTCAAAGTGACCCCAGATGGTACCCCTCTGCCTTCCCACCTTTCTTGCTGAAATGTCACAAAGAACCCTCATTGTCACAGGGACACCTGGCAGCGTGGTCAAATACACTTGCACTTACCCTGGGTTTTGCCCCATTGTTTTCATCTATTTAAATCCAGCCAAAAGGTGCCAAACACCTCTTAGGCTGGAGGCTTGCAAGCTGCAGGGAGGGCAGCAGTGCTGGGAGCAGGGCCATTTACATGCTTTCATTAACGCAGGCTGTGGCTGGCCAGGCTGCCAGTGCCCCTGAATGCATGTCTTCCTGGGGTGATAGAGAATCAATTGGTTTGATGCAACTTCTGGATCCTTGTTACAGACCTGGCTTGGGTCCCGCAGAGGCCTTCAGACAGACATCAATAACCTTGCCTCTCATTGCCTTTATTGGCCTCAATGCGGGTCCCATTAGAATGCACCAATATTTATGTACATCTTAACGGTGCTGCCAACAGCAGCATTATAACAGGGTGGCCAGGCAGAGGGAGTGAGGGAAGGCTTCAGGCTGGGTTTTCTCTCCTTCATTCTGCTTTTATTCAATCCAGAGGCAGAAGGCTTCTTTTTTGACCAAATCCTTTCTCCAATAGCTGAGGCCTCAGTTTAGATCACTACTCAGAGGTTCAATGTTAATAAAAACAGGTAAAATTTGCTGGGGATCCATAATAGGCGAGGTACACTCCTTTCCGTGCATTCATTATTTCGTGTAATTGTCACAAAATTCAGCAAGATAATAGCACTGCTATTTAACAGATGAGTGAATCAAGGCTCAGGTGGTTAATGAATAAGCCCAAGGTCACACAGCTGTAAGCAGGGTCACAGGCCAGCTGACAGTCACATGTGAATAACCAGGGTTTTAGCTTATGTCTGGGCCCAAACTCTATGCACTCGTAATCACATTGCCTCGGGGTCTTTATAACTCAGTAAATATTACAGATGTCTACTGAGCACCTATGTCATGCCAGGTGCTATTATAGGCTCTGAGGATGCTGAAGTGACATAAGATAGACGAGGTCTCTGCTTTAGGGTCTGGATATTATATTATGATAAGCAAACATATAAACAAGAAAATCTTATGCCTGGTGGTAAGTGTGAGCAGAGCATTGAAGTAAACTGACATGAAAGTGAGTGACTGGGCGGCCACTTTCAGACGCAGTGACCAGGAAATTCTTCTTGAGGAGGAGACATTCATACTGAGTCATGAATACCAAGAAAGATCCTGCCACATGCCCCTCAGGGGGGCACAGGTGGTGGCCCCCTGCTATGGAATGAGCCAGGTGAGTTTGAGGAAGGGAGACAAGTGTGGCTGAAACACTGTAGTTGCAAGGTGGCAGGTGGACAGCAGGGCTGGGTCCTCCTGGCTTAGATGCCAGGGTCGCCATTCGGGTTGAAGTCTGATTGTGATAACAAATCAGTGGATTTGACCTGATATAATTACTTAATGTTCCCTCTGGCTTTGTATGGCGTGGAACACAGGAAAAAGCGGGGTACGTCCAGAGACTACTGTGATGGTGGCTGAGGGGAGGGTGGGAGTCACTGAAGGATGAGAGACATTTGAACACGTTCTAGATAGACTTAAGATAAATTGGGCTGGGCTCGGCGCCTGTGGCTCAATCGGCTAAGGCACCAGCCACATACACCTAAGGTGACGGGTTCGAATCCCCAGCCCAGGCCCACCAAACAACAATGACGACTGCAACCAAAAAATGGCCGGGCGTTGTGGCGGGCGCCTGTGGTCCCAGCTACTTGGGAGGCGGAGGCAGGAGACTCGCTTGAGCCCAGGAGTTGGAGGTTGCTGTGAGCTGTGATGCCATGGCACTCTACCCAGGGGGATGGCTTGAGCCTTCGTCTCAAAAAAATAAAAAATAAAAAAATAAGGCCAGGTAGAGGAGGCCACAAGGAGAAGGCCAGGGGTATCAGTCCAGAGAAATAAGGCCAGGGGAACAAGGCCAAGAGAAAAGGCCAATAAGACTGCTCAGGGGGTGAATCCAGGAAGAGAAGGTCAGGGGATAAAGCCAGAGGGACAGCTTCAAAGGATTAGGTAAAAGGGATAAAGACAGGGTAAAAAGGCCAAGTAAGTGGGGCCAGGGCACTAAAGCAATGGGATGTGGTCATCAGCATAAAGCCAGGGGTTAAGGTCTGGCGGATACGAGTAGTGAAATAAGGCCAGGTTGGTAAGATGAGAGGATAAGCCACAGGAATAAGGTCAAAATTTAAGGCCAATGGGATGTGTCAGGGAGACACACCCAGGGGTACAAGGCAAGCAGGGTAAGGGCTGAAGGATATGGCCAGGGATAAAGCAAAGAGAAGACCAACTGGATGTGGTCAGGAGGATAAATAAAGCCAGGAACATAAGGCCGGGGGCAAAAGATGAAGCCAATGGCATAGTGGGGTGGGGGGCAGCCAGGGTACAGGGCAGGAGGAATGAGGCCAAATATAAAGCCAGGGGGTGTGGTCAGGGGAAGAAATCCAGGGGCATAAGACCAGGGGACAAGGCCAGTCGATAAGGTCAGGGGGCAAAGGTCAGGAGATAAAGCTACAGGACAACACAAAACTGTTAAGGCCAGTAAGATATGGAAAGGGGAGAATAAACCCATGGCATAAGGTCAGGGGAATCAGTCAGGCAGGTGAGACCAGGGGGATAAGGCCTGTGGGATGAGGTCTTGGGAATGAGCCAGGGTGTTAAGGTGAGGGGTATAATGCCATGGGAACAAGGTCAGAAGTGAAGGGCAATGGGACATGGTCAGGAAGATAAGGCCAGTGGAGTAGGGTATGGGGCTAAGGCTGTGGGATAAGCCAAAAACTAAGGCTGGAGGATAAGTCCAGGGCATAAGGCCTGAAGGGCGAGGCAGGGAGATGAGAGTAGAGGATACGGGTAAGATAAGGCAAAGGAGGTGTGGGCAGAAAGGGAGGAGTGGGGATGACCATTTGGTGCTGGGAGCTACAATAAGGACACTGAAGAATGGAACATGGATTGCACAACAAGCCCAACTGCCCAGAGGTGATTGGAACAGAGGAAAGAGGAACCAGAACCTGGGGGTTGGGGAGAATGGTGGGGACAGGTAGGGTGGATGAGGAGAGATACCCACCTTGAGTGGCTGCTACAGGGAATCTGGGCCTTTCCTGGAAAAGATGTGACTACACCTTGGGGAAGGGGGGCTGGGGCCCAGCAGGCTGGTTCCTGACCAGTCC